>JAAQPF010000236.1:0-83265 GCA_013396165.1 Fusarium globosum | reverse complement strand
GCTCGCCACACCCGCGCCTATCCCCGTCCCCATCGCACCGCCCTGTATCCATCCCTTCTCCAACCTCTCAGCAATCTTCATTAGCTTAGCAGCCTTCTTATCAATCTCCCGTGCTTCATGCCGTATATTCTCCGCTTCTTCGGGATCTTCTGTGTTGTCGGCTTTTTCGTGCAGTTGGAGGGATTTTTCTTGTAGGCCTTTTGCTTCCTCGACACGGGAGTGGATTTCTTTGGCGATGCGCTCTTGGGTGTTGGATTTGCTCTCCGAGGGCGCCGCGCCGTCGGCGGGCTTGTCTTGGGAGCCCATGAATTGGCTTGGTATTGCGCCGGAGAAGATTGATCCTAGTGCTTCGTTCATGGGTGAAGTATAAAAAAGTGATTTTGGGAAAGATGGGGTTTTAAGATGTGGCTTGATGGGTTGAGGAGCTAGGAAACCTGGTTTGTTTTATGAAGCTTGTAGGTGGGGGTGGCGGATGACGTAGTATCGTGATCCGCCTACATCGATGCAGGTAATCGTTGCTATGATGCTATAATATCGTTGTATGCAGCATTCACGAGATTCGTGTCTCACAGCGTCGAAAATATCAAGTTTGCTGCAGAGGTCCTCCAACAATAAAGCCACGTTGTGTCGCTAGAATGACCAGGACAGAGTTTGCCAGTAAATCCCTAGCTTAGAACCTTGAATAGAGATCCAATTTCATGGGCAAAACGGCCATCTCACCAGATCGAAGTGCGCCACGATGTATCATAGTTCCACCGAGCCTATTCATTTAAAATGACTATAGGAAGCCATGAGCTTCGTTTTTGTTAATTTCAATTTATTCGACCCGATATTTGTGCTGCGTTGTTTCAATTCCTACAATCATGAACTTCTCAAGTGCAGCTACCCTACACCTTATCGCACCTCGCTTCTGCTTATCTAACCCGTCTCAAATCCCCAGCTCAATCATCCATGATTGGCCAAGATCAGCAGTCATCATCCCTTGACCATCCCTTGCACCCCGAGACCTCCATCCTAACATAAACCTGTCCTCTCTCTCAACCCCCCCTCATCCCTCAATCACACTCATTAGCTTCGGTCTCCATCAAAATGTCAGCGCGAGGCTTGGGCTCCACATCGCCCGATCCGGGCGCGTCATCTCACGACCAACACCCGCTAATGGATCTTGTGGACGGAGAAGAAGCGCGCGGGAGGAGTCATCCCGAGGGTGCTGCGGCGGATTTGATGAGGAGGCTTGGTGTTTCGCCTGAGAGGAGGATCAAAGTCACGCCTGAGGATGATGCGCGCGTGTTGAGGCGGATTGATATGGTTGTTCTGCCGCTCATGCTGGCTGTTTATTTCCTCCAAGGTGAAATCTCATATGATCCATTGAGATATAATATTGACATCTACAGGTCTTGACAAAGCGACTATCGCGTATGCATCGATTTTCGGCCTCATTGAAGACACGAACTTGAAGGGCAATCAATTCTCATGGCTCAGCTCAATAGTCTACGTCGCCCAACTCATCGCGCAATTTCCGCTGGCATGGCTTCTTGTGAAACTGCCCATCGGGAAGTTCACAAGCTGCATGGTTACCCTGTGGGGACTTACCCTCACTTTCATGGCGGCAGCACATACCTTTCATAGTCTGCTCTTTGCTCGTTTCTGGCTGGGTGCTTTTGAAGCTAGTATTGCACCGAGTTTCGTGGCTATTACGCAGATGTTCTGGAGGAGGAGAGAGCAGCCGCTCAGAATGTCGTATTGGTATGCTATGAATGGATTCACTGGTGTGGTAAGTTGAGATCCACCTTATGGAATTGGACTGGACTGACGGGTTTAGTTTGGGAGTTTGGCGACTTGGTGGCTTGCGCAGCTGCCGTTTGGACTGAAACCATACCAGGTATGTTCGAGACGACTCATTCTGTTTAGGGATACGTACTGACGAGACAGACCATCTTTGTCGCCTTTGGAATTATCACCGTCTGCTTCTCCACCGTTCTATTCTCATACATGCCCGACTCTCCCGCAGAGGCAAAATTCCTAGACAAGCACGATAAACTCATCGCCATTGAACGGCTGAGAATGAACCAGACTGGTGTCATGTCGCGACAATGGCGATGGGACCATTTCTGGGAGACCATGAGAGATTTGAAGACTTGGCTCTGGTTCTCTCTCATCTTCAGTATTTCGTACGTACTCCATCCTTCACACAGGACAACTTGCTGACATTCTGATGTATAGAGTACCCTCTGGTGGCGTCGGTTCTTTTGGCCCTCTTCTCATCAAGTCCTTTGGCTTTGATTCTTTCCAAGCCATCCTCTTCAATGCCCCATTTGGTGTTGTCCAGTTCATCTCTACAGTTGGAGGTTCTTACGTTGCGACCAAGTATCATAAGAAAGGCCCAGTCATTGCCTTCCTGGCTGTGTTTCCAATCGTTGGTTGCATGATAATGCTCTCAACGCCGCATACACCTGATGGCAGAAATACTCTGCTCGGCGGATACTACATGATCTCTGTCTTTCCAGGAATAAGTCCGTCTTTCGTACTGCGATTCGTTACGCGCGCTGACTGTTTATAGTTCCTCTGATATACTCATGGTCTTCATCTAACACTGCCGGCGATACCAAAGGCAAATGCAACTCATCTGTCCTCTTCATCGGCCAATCTCTCGGAAACATCATTGGCCCTCTTCTCTACAAACCATCAGAGGCGCCCGAATATCACCGAGGCTTATACTGGAATCTTCTTCTCTACATCGCAATCGTAGGTCTTGTTGTTGTTACGACTATGTATTTGACCTACCTCAATCGCGACCATAGCCGCCGTCGCGTTATGGCCGGAAAGGATGCAGTGATTGTGGACTACAGCTTGTACTCACACGAAGAAGCTGATCGTCTTCGAAGGTCCAAAGCGACCGAGGGACAGCACATTGAAAATGCGAGGGATGCGACTGTTGGAGATCATGCGTTTGATGACATGACGGATTTGGTCAACGATGAATTTGTGTTTGTATTCTAAATCAATTGGAAGACCTCTAGATCTCCCTGGAAGCTGTTTGCGTCACTGTTTTCATAGCATAGGTATCTCTAAAAATCCATTGATAGACTGAACCTCCACATCATGGAAATCGGCCTTCTTCCCGCGAACAATATCCAGATCCATCGTTGATCTCGACATCGTGAGGCTTTTGACCCAATTCGGTCTCAAAAATAGCGACCGACCATAATTACAGTGGAACAGTCCTCCAAATCATCCAACGAGTTGAAACGACGAATGCCACGAATCTTGATATTCCAATGTAACTGGCCAAAACAGGCCCGATCTGCACTTCAGCCAAGGACCCTCTCCACCTCTCATGTGCTGACAGTTGTAATGTACCTCGTTCGGCAAATACTCCCCCGAATAAACGCGGGGTACTCGTTCTGAGTAATCCGACGTCGGATTACCTTTTCGAGTATTTATATCTCCTGGTGTTCATGAGGGGTTGTTCATCATCGTCACTCATACACAATATTTCGGACTTTGTCAATTTCATCATGACTACTCCCCAGGTTAAGCGCTATGTCATTGTTGGCATGGGCGTTCGCTCGGCTATGTACTATCAAGCTATCATCCAGGACTTCAAAGACGTCGCCAAGCTTGTTGGAATCTGCGATACGAACCAGACTCGCATGGACGTGGCAAACGATCACATCGTCGAGCTCGGCGGTGAAAAAGTGAAGACCTACAAAGACACGGATTTTGACAAGATGGTTCAAGAGCAAAAAGCAGATGTTGTCATCGTCACGACTATTGACCTGTTCCACCATCATTACTGCATTCGAGCCATGGAACTTGGCTGCGATGCCATCACAGAAAAGCCAATGACTATCGACGAGCACAAGCTTCAAGCCATGATCGACGCAGAGAAGAAGACGGGGAAACAAGTCCGTGTTCTTTTCAACTATCGGTACGCGCCGCATCACACCAAAGTCCGAGAACTCATCGACTCTGGTGTCATCGGCGAGATTTCAACAGTACACATGGACTGGATCCTCGACTGTGCGCACGGCGCAGATTTTATGCGACGCTGGCATCGGCATAAAGAAACAAGTGGCGGTATTCAGATGCACAAGTCAATCCATCACTTCGACCTTGTGCATTTCTGGCTCAACACTGAGCCTGAGCTCGTCTACTGCCTCGGCGATCTTCGTTTCTACGGCAAAGAAAACGCTGAGCGACGAGGCGAGAAGAATCTTGGTGAGCGATATCAGAACAATGAGAATGCGAAGAACGACCCTTTTGCGTTCCAGCTTGATGAGAATGAGCGCATGAAGAAGTTGTACCTTGACGCTGAGCATGAAGATGGGTACATCCGCGACAGGAACTGTTTCGCAGAGGGTATCACCATCGAGGATAACCTGTCTATGATAATCAAGTATAAGAACCGCGCCGTCATGACATACAACACATACGCCTACGCGCCATGGGAAGGATACAGGTGTGTCTTCAACGGCAGCAAGGGCCGAATCGAAGTCAACGTCGTTGAGAGCGGGTACAACCCCCTCGGCGATCCTGTAACAAAGGACGCTTCGGGCGAGGACGAGAAGTATATCCAGGGCGGCGTTGAACAGACCAAGATTGTTGTTTATCCGCTGTTTGATAAGCCGTATGTTGTGGATGTTGTGAAGTCGGAGGGCGGTCATGGAGGCGGTGATCCTGTTTTGCTGAAGGATGTTCTGCTGGGTGGTGAGGTTGATAATTTCAAGAGGGCTGCTAATATTCGGGATGGAGGGAATGCGGTTTTGGTGGGTGTTGGGGCGAATCATAGTATGAAGAGCGGTATGCCTGTCAAGGTTCAAGAGTTGGTCAAGTGGTAAGCAGATAGTCAATTGAAGTCTGAACAATCACAGATTATACTGCCAGTTGAAAGAAAACAAGTGCTTTTATAATCCTTCCCAGTATAAATACATCCTCGCTCAAAAGGAATTCATGACTAAATCATCAGCTGCACTCTCCTTTCCATTCCCCTCATAATTCTTGTCATTCATATCGCCCATCAGTCCCGTAAACATATCACCCATCCCAACCTCCTCGATCTGTCCACCAGCCTGATCAGGCGGAGACCCCAATAAATCATAAGGCCAAAACGGAACGCCGCCAAAGTCATTAAAGTGTGTTGAATCCATCAAAGACATATCGCTGAAATCCAGCGGTGGAATATTCGTAATCTCGCATAACGCTGCTGTTAGATCAGTGGGCAAGGGCTGTTTGTTGTTGAAGAAGGCTTCTTGGTCGATGTTGCGTAGATCTTGAGTTTGGAGATTTGTTGTCATGATGTTGTTGTGGTCCATAAAATCTGTCAGATTGTCGGGGATGAGATGTTTGTTCATGGCGGAGAAACGCTTCATTGATTGCTCGTCGACGGTTGGCATGGATGTTGCTTGGGATCTGGAACTTGGCCCACGACCGGCCTTTCGTAGAGATGGTGGGAAATCGCATTCGTCTGGGAGTCTACCGTTGCTGATACTCATATCAAGCGTCATGACGAGTCGTAAGTAGTAGCTCGGTCGGGTTTTGAGCATATCGAGACAACTGCTCGGTGAGTCGTCGTCGGTGGACATCGGTGCTGGTGATCGCTGTCTGGCAAGTTCAACGACATGTCGAATAGCTCGCATGACCCAGTCTGTGATGTAGTATTTCTTCTTATAGCTCTTCATCTGTTTGAGGATATTCTCGACGTGCTGTTCCTTTTGGGTGAGTTTGACGCCTTCTTCTGGTGATGCTGGCTTTCTGGGACGGAGAAGTTCAACATCGATCATCTGCAGTGCCAGTGGAAATGCTGTGCACCCGATGCTACAAATTGTTAGTCATGAGTTAGGTTATGTGAAGAATCACTTACGCAGTCATTGGGAGCCATCGTGATAGCCCTAGACGATCGAACTCGAGTAGACACTCGGTCACGCGTGATGCTGAGCCTTGTAGATCTTCGCTTTGTCGTCGGAGCTGTGTATCGGATTGAGAGGGCGGTAGTAAACTTGATCGAAGAATGTTGTAATGGCAAACAGATAGCCTTGCGGAACTGCAAAAGTCAGTATTACATGCTCATACCCATGACCAAAAACTTACTGGTAGTACATCTCAATGAGATTCTTAAACAAGATAATCGACGAAGACGGCGAAATCTCCTCAGCCATCCTCTCATCCAACGTCGTCTTGGTCTCATTCCACGAGCTATACCACCTACAAAGCTCCATCTGACACAAACTCGCATCCTTGCCAACCTCCATCCTCCCCGACAACATCCACGACGGATTATTATACAGCACCGACGTAACCGTCAAAACATCCGTCAGCACCACACAAAGATCCACCAGCCTCGAAAGCAACTCCGCATGCAGCGTCTTAGTCGTAGAGTCATAAACATCAGAATTATACAGCTCATCACACAAATCCGCACTTCCCAACTTTGAACAAGAAAAGCTAAAATTTGAGGGCGTGATCTTTATGCTCTGGCGGGATGTTAGAGGCAGTAAGCGGTCGCAGATGATGCAGCACCACCAGAGGCGCTTGAGGGTGTTGCGCAGTTTTTGGACCTTGGCTACTTCGGTGTCTTTGTTGGGGCGCAGGGACGAGTAGCAGTGCGCTTTGGCGACGCGGGCGTAGGATATGGCGATGCCGAGCCAGATTGAGCCGAGGGGCTTGTTGCCTGCTATGCAACGGGGGATGAGGTGCGTGTGCGCGAGGAGGAGGGAGGCTTGGGCTATGGCGATGCAAGACTTTTCGACGCTGAAGTCATAGAGAAGCTGACCATGTTAGCGATGGTGTATACCCCGGGTGGATAGCATACCTTTGATCGACGATAAAATGCGAGTTTGGCCTGATGAACATCCTCAAAACCCAGCATCTTAATCGTATCCGACGAAACAAACTACACCCGTCAGCTTCATCCCATCATCTCAATTGAGCCTCTTACCCCGGAGGAAATGAACAATATTCCCTGCAGCACCAGCATCGGCATCTCATACTCGACATCATTATCCACCGAATTATACGACAGCCAAAAATCCTTCTCATTCAGAATCGGAAGCATCGGATGAACATGCAAAAAATACTGCCTCAGAAAATCATCCAGCGCCGCGCGCTGCGGGACCACAAAACATCCTTGACTAACGAGGAATGCTAAATCTTGCGGGAGTAGGTCTTTTGTATCGGGGACTTGGAGAAACGCGTAATCGGGATGTGTTGGCGATCCAGCGGCGAAATTTGGCGGTTGTTGTGTGATTGTTGTAGGTGCCGTTGGTGGTGAGGGCTTCTGTGTTGCGGGGAGGATGTTTCGGGGGTCGGATGTCGTGATGGTTGATTCTTCGATGGATCGGGGCGTCGGGGGTTCGTTTGGTCGGAGTGAGGGAGTCGTTGCTCTGTCAATTTAGTTAGAAAGAGAGTTTTGGAGGGATGTTGTAACGTGCATTATTCCATGGCGGCGCTTGAATGTGCAGACCTTGTCGTTGTGTCTGCAGTTGACACAGGGACCAGCTGGATTCTCAATGATGCACCGCACTTTTCTCGCCCGACACAAATTACAAGCTCTCGAGACTCGTTTCCTCGTAGTTTTCGTAGACTGCATCTTCCTAATTCTTCTCAATCGACAAATCCAAGCGGCAGAACACAAGTCCAGAGGTCGAAATATCGGTATGATGATGCTAGGTCAAAGTTGTCAACTCGCGATCCTCGGATTGAAAAGCAAGACGTCAGCTGCTCCCTGCCCCGGGATCCGATGGCATTTGCCGACACTCTTCCCCACAGAATGGTGATCAATCCCCGCAAAGATTTGGCAGACGCTAGGATAGAACGGTATGAGCTAAGCGGGTTGAGGGTCGACACGCCGGAGCCAAGGATCTATTGTAAGCATAATTGGCTTAGCTGAAGCGAGAGGACCAATCTTGGGGTGAGACCGTCATTGTCTGTGTTTAATTCGTTGCACAGCAGGCGTTTCCATGTGGTGAAGAAGTTCTAGCAGAATATCCACTGATTCTTTAGTTGATGTCAGCCAACGTTAATTGTGAGACATACGTCAGAGATGACTAGGTATCGTTTTGATCGGTGTTGTAATGGAGAATAGCCTAAGCGATGTGTACAGACTGGGAATAGCTTCATGCACAAGATAAGCACATCTGCAATCACGACGAATTGAATACTGCATCAACGAACATCAGCAGCGGGGCACCAAAGCACGCAACATATGATGACATTACTCTCTATTTATCCGCCTATCACGCCCAATCTTACCTTATCTCAGAGCATTAATACTCCCTTATTCCCCTCTTAATCCCAACCTTTCTTCTTCACTCTTCAACGTCAAAATGTCTGCAAAACAGCTCCCCCCTCATCTGAAGCAATCCGTCGAGGCTTCGAAATGCGAGTATCGCAATTTGGGCAAATCAGGTCTGCGCATTTCGGTCCCTGTGTTTGGATGCATGAGCTTTGGTGATAAGAGGGTTCTTCCTTGGGTGATTGGTGAGGATGAGGTATGCCACCAATTTGAAGTAGGGGCATGTCGCTGAAAACTTTACAGGCCCTGGAACTTCTCAAAGCTGCTTATGATCGCGGCTTGAACACCTGGGACACCGCGAATACTTACAGCAATGGCGCGTCGGAGGAAATTGTCGGCAAGGCGTTGAAGAAGTTCAACATTCCCCGCCACAAGGTTGTCATCCTCAGTAAATGCCGCTGGGGCGTAGGCGAAGAGCCAGGTAAACCCCATCTCGTCCAATCGCACTCACGTATACTGATGCTGTGCAGGCGCTCGTCACATCAACTTCAAAGACGAATTCGCCGTCTCAAAAGACTACCAAAACCAATATGGTCTTTCCCGCGCCGCAATCTTCAACCAAGTCAACGCATCCCTCGCTCGTCTCGACACAGATTACCTCGACCTTCTTCAGATCCACCGCTTCGACGACGACACTCCGATTGAAGAAACGATGAAAGCACTCCACGACCTAGTTCAATCCGGAAAAGTGCGCTACATCGGCGCAAGCAGCATGTGGGCGACCCAATTCGCGCGCATGCAATTCGTCGCCGAAAAGAACGGCTGGACCAAATTTATTAGCATGCAGAACCATTATAACCTACTGTACCGCGAGGAGGAGCGCGAGATGATACGTTTCTGCAACGATACGGGCGTGGGGATTATTCCGTGGGCGCCGCTTTGTAGAGGACATCTTGCACGACCGCCCGCGCAGTTTGGAGCTACGAAGAGGAGTAAGGAGGAGAAGGAAGGGTCTGGGGAGTTATCGGAGACTGATCAGAAGATTATTGGTAGGGTTGTTGAGGTTGCGGAGAAGCATGATTGGCCTATGGCGCATGTCGCGCTGGCATGGATTAATCAGCGAGTAACAAGTCCCATTATTGGGTTTAGTAGTGTTGAGAGGATTGAGCAGGCTATTGGGGCGAGGGGGAAGAACTTGAGTGATGAGGAGGTCAAGTATTTGGAGGAGTTGTATCAGGCTAAGCCCATCGCTGGACATACTTAGGGCAATCAAAGTACAGTCACGAGAAATAGATGATTTGGATATAGTGGTACTAGGTCAATCATCATGAACACGATCATGGTTGCAAAGTTCATGATGTTTTCCTTGACTCTCTCCAATCTGTCGATCTGTATCCATTCCGCGTAGAAACGTTGATCCGGGTTCGGCATGTGCATCGGCAAGCTTCACGGAACGGCACTTTAGTTCGGCTGCTAAACCCACTAAATCTCCAGCCCCGCGCCCTGTGATCAGCATTTACAGTGGCACTTAAACCCGCCCAAGCCCGGCGGGACCAACCAGCTCAACGTCATTTTCACCATGAGCTCTTCAACCCCATCAGTCCAAAAGGCAGCTTTGATCGAAAATCCTGGAAACGACGCCCGAATCATAATTCGATCGGATATACGGGTTGGTGGCCCTGACGAAAATGAGATTCTTGTAAAGCTTGAATTTACTGGTCTATGGTAAGCGTTACCTTTACCACGAGATCAATGAACTAACTCATGTAGCGGCTCAGAAATCCGTGCATTATCAGGATGGGGCCCCTATAACCCTATAGTCGGCCACGAAGGTGTAGGAACAGTCGTGAAACTCGGAAAAGAAGTTGACGCAAGCCTACTCAATAAGCGAGTCGGCGTAAAATGGCTCTACAGCGCCTGCGGGACGTGCACCATTTGCAAAAAAGGCTATGCCAACAACTGTCCCAAACAGCTTAACACAGGAAAACATGTCCCCGGTACTTTGCAAGAATACGTGATTGCAGATGCGAGATACGTTACTGAGATTCCAGACGGTCTTGCTGGTGAAGTCGCTGCCCCGTTGCTCTGTGCTGGGTTGACGATGGCTGGTGCTGTGTCGAAGCTAAAGGGATATGCTGAGAAGGGAGATTGGGTTGTTATATCTGGCTCAGGTGGTGGACTTGGTCATCTGGGTGTACAGATTGCTAGTAGGTTGAACGGTCTGCGGGTCATTGCTGTTGATACTGGAGAGTCTAGACGGAAGTTGAGTTTGGACAGTAGCGCCGAGCACTTTATCGACTTTGCAACCGAGAACGTCGAGGAAAGGGTCAAGGAGATAACGGGTGAGGGAGCATCAGCTATCTTGGTGGTGACTGGTTCTCAAGAAGCTTTTATCCAAGCGCCGAATCTAGTACGAAATATGGGCATCATCGTCACGATTGGCCTGCCAAGGAATGACTTTAACATCCCGCTCTCTGCAACGATATGTTCTGCAAGATGTGAGTGAACTTTTCGTTTATTTACCTGCGGTCCATTGCTGACTCGATATAAAGCACTGACTGTCACCGGCGTTGCGGTTGGCACAGAAGAGCAGATGGAAGAGCTCTTGCAGCATGCCCTTGAAGGAACAATAGTCCCCAAGGTTAAGGTTCTTGAGTTTGAGGAAGTGGGCAGTGTTATTGAGGGCTTGAAACGACAGGAAATCACTGGTAGAATAGTCGTCAGAATACCATGAACAAGTTTAGCCGATCTAGTTGGGCAGTTTTATGGAAACGCGTACCACTTTATTACAAAGCTCTTCGAAATGAAAATTACAGGGAAAAACTGAGAAAGCTCCCAGTGCGAGACTATCTGGCCAGGCATGTCATCGAGGCTCTCCTATCCAAGTCTCAACCTTCCAGCTGCTTCCTGCTTCCATTTCCCCATATCACGTAGAAAAACTGCCCAATGTCAAATCGAGGGGGCCAGGGCTCATCTCCCGCCAATAATCAAGCTCCTTATGCTGCTCAGTAGACCAAGGACTTCTCAACCGACCACTGGCCAAAGGATTATACCCATCCTCCTGACTCTCATCAACTCGCCTCTGCGCCTCTGCGCCTCTTGCGTAACCAAGTCCATAATCATCGGTACCGCATACCAGATCTTCTCATACAACTCCGGCATGAACCGAATGTTCCGACAGCAGTATGATCGAATGTACCAGACAACCGGACGTTTCTGAAACACTATGTGCGATGATCTAGTGTCGTACCCGTATGCCCACTTTCCGTTGAACTTGTCAATCAACCATCTTTTTCGGTTCATCCCGTGGACGAGTAAGCTCTGCACCAACGGGTCGAAACTCTGCAGATGCCGTGTCTTGCGCTCCTGTGGCCAACACGCATTCTCCATGAGTTGCAGGTCATGAACGCCCTGCAACTTAATCCCATACTGCGTGTATAAGATATGGGAGTCATGACTAACGTCAAAAAAGACTTTTTGGTACGAAGCAGAGTCGAGGATGCTTCGTAAACTGGCGCCGTAGTATCCTCGCGTGGAGAACGCCTGGTTTGCGAGGACGTTGACGTCGACGAGGAAAAGACGTCGGCGATATTTGGGCCCGTAGCACAGCATGATCGCCAAGAGGTTGAGTTCGCCATTTACACCGAGACTGTTTGGCTCGATGTTGATGTAGAGTAGTGGCACTTGTTGACTTTCGTGGGAGGAGTTGACAACTGCGATACCGTCGGCGAGGGACTTTACACCCTGGATCGTGTTGACGTCCTCGACGTCTGGGGTTGACTGTTCCATTTTAGTTGTCGACTTCGTAATAAAGAAGATTTTTTATATCTGTCGTTGCTTAGACTCGTTGGTCTGTATGAGAGGTTGAAAAGGTGTAGGAATAACAACGACTTGGTCACACGGACTTTGTAGAGCTGTTATTATGGTCTCATATTCTTTTCTCTCGCTCTATATATATTCCCTCGTCAAAGAATTACTTTCGTGACGCGGTGGGAGACCTTAACCTTTGATTCGTTGATCTGATTTACTTCAGACCTAATGTGTTGGCCAAACAGATCATACCAGCTCCAAAATGGCCAAGCTTTGATCCACCGCTCCTCTATCAAAGTATCGACCATGTGGCAAACTTCCAACGTATCAGCTCTTTTAAAGTAAAATTCTAAGAACTGCGCACGAAAGTAAAGCTGTCGCAGTCCATATAATCAGCCCCACGGTACCAAGAGAACCCTAATTTTAAACGTAGGTTTTTTCTACAGGTAACTCACGTGTTCGGCTGGATCCGGGCGCAGGGCCATGCGCTTCAGAAAAGTCATCACCGATATCATGGGACTTTCTCTTATTTTCAGGGGTCTCATTCAGCCCAGTGACAGAATAGGGGGGTTATTGATGACGCTATTTGATCAAGCGCGACACTTTAAAGTTCTAGATTTCGGATGTGGATCAGACACTATATCACCAGTACAAAAAGGCATATCACGACTGGATGTTTATTGACATAAATAGTGTAAGAAAATGAGAAGCTCGCAAATAATTCCGAGACCCATATGAACAGAAATCTTTTATGCGTTTCAGCTATACTACTGTAACCACTTCTTGTTGCTGTGAAGTGATGTCTTTATCTCGTACACCAGAAGAGGAAACGCGTTGGAAAATGACAGCCACAGTCCCCGGCGCTACACTTGATTAAGCATAAATCTCTGATTCAGACCCTTTTTTCAATCGGCCACTATCCTCCAATAGGTTCCATGGCTGAGCTGAATAACGGCCTAAGACCCGACACAAGGGATCTATTTGGAAGCTATACGCAACTATCGTTTGTCCGCTCACAGGTCAGGGGCAAAGCGCACTACCCTTATCTGCCGTGTAACCGACAATTTAATGGTTAGTTCAGACATAATAAGACTGGTTCCCGGAAAATCACCATGTCGCTCTTCGTTTCTTAGCATCCGTATTATTCGTGAGTGTTCATCCTCACAGCCACTCTTTCATCTTCCCTACACGCTCTTTAACGATGCGCTCCGTCGTAGCCCTCGCGGCTTTGGCCCTTAGCGGCACCCTTGATCTCGCTGCTGCAAGTCTCTGCAAGCCTCGGCCTTCTCACAGCTCTGCCACAACCGATCTCATTCCCTCCGACACCGCGACTTCAGCAGCTGCTTCCGAGACCGCCGGATCCGTCGTTATCAAGAGCGTCATCGATGGCGGCGGTTTCTCCATTGCCCCTCCCGAAGGCGGTATCCCAGGTTTCACTGCAGAAGGTGACGCGACCATCGTCGTTGGACCAGGTTACAAGGGCGATGGTAGCAAAGACTCGGGCTGTCTTTCGCTGCAGGCTAGTGGTGATAAGAAGCGAGATCTTGGCAGCTTTGCTGGTGTTGCGCAATCGCTTGAGCTGCTGAGCTTGACTAGACCTTATACCGTTCGCTTCTTCTACTTTGTCGTTACCGCCCCGTCACTGAACTTTTGCCAATTGACTGCTTCGCTTGGTAGTCAGACCTTCTTCCAGACTTGGATCATCAGCTTTGGAACGAGTGTGCAGTGGGGTATGGCTCTGGAGCAGGTCACAGCTGCCCAACGCTCTGCACCTCTGTCTATCTCTATGAACTGCTTGGTTGGAGGCTCTGCTCAGGTTTACGTTGACTCTCTTTTTATGTCTAACCAGGTTACACCTGCGACTATTGATGACCATCCTCTTGACCTTGGTGATGGAGATGTCTCTGACTTCACTACTACTTCATCCCCGGCTGTACAGACGACTACATCTAGCAAGGTCGGAACTACCTCTGTACCTCCCATCATTCCAACCCATACTCAGAGCTCAGATTCTTATTCCAACTCTGCTACTCCTGGTACTGGAAGTCCCAACACCCAATCTGCTGGCAATCATACTCCAGTCACTGGTAGCCCTCACACTGTCCCCACTGGCAATAATACTCCTGGCCCTGTCGACAGCCAGACCTCCGCTGGCGGTAACACTCAAGCTACTTCACAGCCTGGTCCTCAGACTCCTGGTTCTCAAACTCCAGGTGCTCAAACTCCAGGTGCCCGGACTACTACATCAAGCAGCGAGAAGCAGACCAGCACCGAGTCAGCTGCTACAAGCGCCACTACATCAGGCGGCAGCTCCTCCCCCCGTCAGTCCTCGACAATCAAGCCCGATGGTCCTGTCAGTCGTGTCTGCGCCAACGTCGGTACATCCTCCATCGAGGGTCGCGGATGCGGCATGCAGCCTTACAACAGCGCCGGAGCATACAGCCGCTTCACAAGCAGTAACTATCAGAAGGAAGACTGCGCCGCTCTTTGTCTCGCTGACGAGAACTGCAAGTCCTTTGAGTGGAGCTACGGGAACAACTGTGCCAACGAATGCCGTCTCATCGCCTCTGTCTTGAGTGACGTTCCTGTCGGTAACACTGGTACCCAGTTCACCTCTTATGACCGCAGCTGTATCATCTCCAAACCCTGCCCTAGCTTCCCCGAGGATAGCATTTGTATCAACAAGATGGGCGACACTCCTAACAAGGGCTGTGTCCGTCGTAAGGGAACGCTCAAGTCTTGTGCTCAGGAGTTTGCGACTCTTACTGTTCAGCCTTGCGGTGGTGGTGATCAATGTAGAGACATGTGCGCTATGTATGCTGATTGCCAATCTTACTCTTACACCAATCTCCTGTCTCAGAGGAACTGCAAGCTGTACGCTGGTACTAGCGATGAGATCACCGAGGAGGGAGGTAGTGATTACTTCTCTGATATCGGCTGCTGGGCTTGTGGACAGAACATGGGTTTCGCCACTTACGGTCTTCTCACCAATGACAATGTTGTCCTCCCGGAAATGACGTGTCGAGCTCCTACAAAGGCTGTCACTGATACACCCACCACTTTCAACACAAGAACCACTCAGGCCGCTGAGTCTACTTCTTCTTCTTCTTCTTCACCTGCTATCCAGCAGCCCCCAACCACTACCACAGCGTCTGCCAGTTCTACAGCTACCATCATGACCTGCCCCACCGGCATCGCAGCCCCCGGCTTCTGCCAAAAGCTTGACAACCTCCCCACCCAGTCCGTCTCCCTCCCTGGAATCTTAGATCACTGGCCCCAGAGCGACAACGATGTCGAGCCTCCCGTTCAGCGAACCTGCAACGCCTTCGGTGTTAAGAAGGGCAGCTGGTGGGGACGGGGTATCCAAGAAAACGCACGTCAGACCACCATGGAGGACTGTGCTCTTCTATGTCGTGAGCAGGGTTACTGTGAGGCCTTTGGTCTTGATAATACCGACCCAAATAGTGTTAGTTGTGCTCTGTCGACTTATAGGCTTGGTACTGAGGGCATTGACATCGACGTTCCTTATTCCTTCTGGTGGAGTGATCTGGACTGTTATGAGTGTCATGACTGTCAGGCTGCTTGAGGCCAATGATGTGCCTAGAAGGCTCCACTGCTGTACATATTGAACACTATTATCTCAGTGCATCTTAATTTTAGAATCACTATACAAAGGATAATGATAATAGTAATTGGCATACATAAAGAGTTGGCCTCATCGAGAGAAGCACTTGACCACTCTGTAATTGCAAAACCTTGAGGTCTGCTACAGATACATAGACGGAGCGCATGTCTTGGAATATCTAGAGAACAAGGAAGAGCTAGATTCGAGAGAAAAGCAATGCCAGAGACGATCAATCGACGATGGCCATTAAGCACAACTACAAAAGCAAGGGCTCTCTCATATTCCAGCGCTTAAAAACGCCATTGTCGGCCAGGAAGATGACTACTATCTACTCATAATACTCCGGAGCAAGCTTATGACGCATCAAAACATGTCGATCATGCCCAAGAATGACTTTCGCCCCCGTAGCCTTCTGCAACATGTGAACCAGCTGATTAGACTGAGACCAAGCAGCGTGGTCTCTCGTCAACCAACCCTGCGTGCTAAGGTTATCATAGTTCTCCTGCACAATGTACAGATCTGAGGTAAAGATCCAGGTACCGCTTTCTTTCAAGTTGACCTGCATGATGCAGAGTCCAGGAGTATGGCCAGGGCTTAAGTGCACTGTGATACCGCGTGCGATGAGGATACTGTCGCCGTAGAGCGGAGTCCAGTTCAGGTCAAACTGGAGATAGGTTGGTAGATAGACTCCTGCAGAAGCTGGTTACTTCGATGCGATGGATGTTTGATGATATACGTACCAATGTCTATCTTGGTCGCCACACTGTAAAAAGCATTTTTGAGTTCAATTTCATGAACGTAAATAGGCACATCAGTACCTCTGAAGTACTCGAGCCCACCTACATAATCCAAGTACAGATGACCAATGATAACACCCTTGACGTCTTTGATGTCATGACCAGTCTTCTTGATAGCTGCATCGAGCTCCATGTCTTCGTTATACTCTCCCCGAGCAAAGATATCGGCGAGCTGAGGGCCCCATACCTCTGGGTAGTCTTTGCCGGCACCTGTCTCATAGAGCAAAAGGCCGTCTTCGGGGTGTTCGATCAGGACGGAGATCATGACTAAACGTCTTCTCTTGTCCTCTGAGATAGGGTGGCTGGCAGTACAGATGTTCCCCTGCTCGTGTTAATTGGGCAACGGTCTGTGTCCTTGGGAATGGAGAGCTGACAAAGGGGAGAAAAACGCCTTCATCAGCTACGAGATTGCCGATATGGAGAAGCCACATTCGTGTACCCTAGATATAGTTGACAGTGCGTAGAGCAGGCATCCAAGTCAGTGAAGACGTACATCGGGAGCTACTTGATAGTTGGGTTGCATTATGCAAGGCGGGGTTGTTCAGAATCGGTGCTCAATTAACTTGCGTGATAGGTACGAGAAACAGCACCTGGAAGTCTACTATGCCTGAAAGATCGAGATCAAAGGAACTTTGATACAGCACGATCCGATGTTTAAGTATTCGCATAGGTATTATCACATGCTGCGTCATGCTCAATTATGAATATCCGACATCTATGCCGTGCAACAGCAAGCGGACAAACCTACGCACCAGCCAACAAATAACTTTCCTTTATTGACTACTGATACGCTTGGCAAAGATATGGGTAATACGCTCTCCCAACGGCTGCTCTTACTTCCGACTGAGCCTAAGTGTAAGTACTTGAAAATGGTTGGCCAGTGAGCTCACAGCGTCGTATTGTCCCGTGTTCTTATGACATGGTGGTCAAAACTCTACCCGCTTTCCTGAGAACTGCCGTTCTTCAAATGCCGAAAGTCTAAGGTCTGCATAACTGTACGCATATCTCATCTATAATTTACGGTTAGTCATGTCAAGTGAATTTTCGAGGAAACAACTCCAAAGCTTTGACTCTTGACAAATGACCACGTTGAAACATGTGAAAGACGGATTAGCACGATGGATCATCAAGCATTATAACAAGTCTTCTGCTTGAAGATGCATTCGACGACAGGTCATACTATGGCCATGCGACTATACCATAAGCAACGGAAGTTCTTGTACTTGAACAACGAAGAGAAGTTGAAGAGGAAATGGCCCTGCTGAGAGCTATGATTGGTTAAAGGTCGGAGGACCAGAATATTGTTAAAAGTGAGATGGACCAATCGCGTAGGTAAGTGAATAGATCGCGGTTAGTAGCTGGACATTCAAAGTCAGCCCAAGCGTCGATTGGAACGTAGAGTCAAGATAGTAAGATATATAAGCTATTAGGTATTGATGTATCTCCATTAATGTTATAGTTTAAAAGAATGAAGCCTATGTATTAATTCTAAATTACTTAATGAGCGGGTGTATCATATCATTCGAGCCATGAACCATGTCGTATATTCTGTCTCATCCTCATGCGTAAAACCATCTAGTAAGTGTAAACCTGCTCGGGACCAAGATCACCAAACTGTCCGGAGCCGAAGGGGTTAGAAGGAGTAGTAGTGACCTTCTGGCCGTTGACGTCGGGAACACCAAACCAGGCGATTTCCTTGCCCTTGACAACGGAAATGACAGCAAAGGCAGGGGCAGGTTCAGTCACATATCCCCAAGAGACAGTAAACTCAGAGCCATCAGTGCAGGGCTCGTTAGACCAGGTTTCGGTGGCAGCGTCTTTGCCGGGCATGCGGATAATGGTACACCTCTCAGCCTTTCCGTCGGCACCGGCGATTTCGAAGTTATAATCGCAGCCTTCGTTACCCTCGCCACAGTAACGAGTCAAATCATTAATAGTCCATTTCTCGCCTTCAACAGGCTTGGGCTCGGGATAAGTGGTACCCTCAGAGCCGGTACCCTCAGGATTGGTACCCTCAGAGCAGTCTTCGGTAGGTGCGGGCACGGGAGCAGGTTGCACCGCAGTCTTGGAGGCCACGGGGTACGTAAAATAGGATGATGGGCAAGATCCGGGGTGAGCAGGGTTGCAGCCTCCAGGAATACCAGAAATAGAGGTAAAGGTCTCAGCCGGAGCGGTAGAGGTCTTGGTAAAGTATGAAGAGGGGCAGGAACCAGGGTGCGCAGGGTTGCAACCGCCGGGAATGCCGGGAATGGAGGTGAATGTCTCGGCTGGGGCAGTGTACTTGTTGGTAAAGTACGATGAAGGGCATGAGCCGGGATGGGCAGGATTGCATCCTCCGGGAATCTCAGTCTTGGTTGGCTCAACGAGCGATGCGGTAGCAGAAGAGCACCACTCGCGGATGCGAGCGCTATCCTCGCCGACGCAGGCAGTCAGAGTGCATGAGCATGCAACCTCTGGGGTACCCGCGGCCACGCAAGATTTATAGGCATCCTGGCAATCATCGCTGGTATATAGAGGTGCAGCAGTGGCTGCAGAAGCCACGGTCAGAGCGATGATGAACTTATTCATGACGAACTCTCTGGATGAGCGGGACTGATTTGGTTTATTAAGCAGGGAAGAGGGTTTGTCTGAGGTGTAGAATTGTAGAGATGCAGATGGCGATGAGGATGATGAGATTGATCCAGTCTGATGATCCAGTCGCATTTTATATCTCCATCTCTTCCATCTTCAACCCGAGGATTTGTCAATCAGCTGCCCAACCTCTCGTATAATTAGAGTTTTCGCGATCAACAGTCATGAACAAATGATATCATAAATGTTCTAGCGCGGAGAAAAAGAATCCACGTTAAACCTTAGCCATCCCCATATTGTTCAAGTGCAGTCCCAAACGAGCAATAGGCTATGCCAAGCCTCGTATCCGACATCATAATCATGCTGAAATAGAACTGCCCACGTTCATCGCAGCCGATTTTGTTGTGGCTGGAAATCTGGCGTTGCCGACGAACCGACCGACCACTTTCGGGGGCGCTGCTATCTGATCTACAGTATACACGATTCCCGGCTCCACTAACACGAGATCAAGACCATCACAGCTCTTCAGCAGCCGGTCATGTGAGATATCCAGCTACTACTATTGGAGCGCAAAGTTCGAGTAAGGCGCGCACGATGCAAACATCGCCTGTCAGGTCTATCAGGTCAAAATAACACTCACATAAAGAGAGTTAAGGCAGTGTACCAACTACCCACACAATTGGCCACAGGCAAGGTTCACCCCACTTTGGACTCGCTGTCTTGGGGTTCAAAGTAACGGCATACATAGAAAGAAGAGTGGCAAATTTCCTCTCAGTAACTCAAGCAAATGCCCGCCATCACTTGCACTACCAGCAGCATAAAATTACAAACAGCACATAATCCTCCAGAGCTCATATCTATGATCCCGCCTGCGGACTAAGTTCAGCAATTATGGAGGATGGCTCTTATATCTCATCAAGAACAATGCTCTTGCACACAATCGTCATCCGCCCTATTGACTTGCAGCCGCTTTCGCATTCTTGGTTTGAATATGAAGAGCAACAACGAGAAAAAGTTGCAAAAGACGCTGAATTCCAACAGTATCAAACGCAAGTTAAGTGCAGACAGCCAGTCATAGTCCAATTAAGATATGGTCTTCATCATCCGACAGGAATTAAGTGATCGGTTTAATGATATCAGATAGAAGGATAAAAAGTGTAAAATTCAGTCTCAAAAATCATGAAGGAACTTAGGTCCTAAGGGGATTATATACCTCTATGTCTGTCATCACAGACAGCGTTTTGATCCACCAAGGCTAGACCTCTTACCCTGGAATGCTTGCGACAACCCTCACATCGGCTTTTCCATTTCACAAGATGGTAGTATTTGGTTAATTGCGACACTTTAGGTCTTTGAATTAATGTTTTTTACTTGAGTGATGCTACATGTTAGCTGGTTTCTGGTCGTTCCCACTAGACGGGGGCGGTTGTTGAAGGCTGACGGCCTTCTTCGGGGAGAATAATCTCTATCTCATTGTAAGAAGGCCTTTCCTAGGAATAAGGAGTAAGTCACGACAATATGACTTTTCCTGAGACTTTCGAGTGGCTAGAAGTAATTCTTTCCCATTTTTTGACATTACTTAATCGCCAGTAAAAGTGGTATTCCCACGGAAACTTGGAGTGCGTCAACTGATTTCAAGTATAACGCTGTTTGCAGGGTCAATCATAGTCCTCTGGGCGCAGCCTTGTATACCATAGATGTTTCTAATGCTCCTGTACGCCCCATACGCCATTGGGGAATACCTCCCGACTTTTTTACGGCTTAACGTTGGCTCTATTGACGCCTCCACCAATGCCGCCGCCACTGCCGGCAGCCTAATCGCTCCTTGTAATTAACCTTCAAGACATCCTCAGAAGAAGACTTTATACACACGATTGATACAGTGATAAGGCTGAGAGGTTAAGAGAGGCCTCGGCTATGGGCACAAGGTAAACAACACCAGTACACGACTGGTACACAATACACCATGACGGTACTACGTGCGCCGACATTTTTCAAGGCACAAAGAAGAGACAGTAGAGGAAAGAAGCACCTTTATTATTTATTGGCTCAGATATGCTCTGCCCTCTAGGCCAGATGCGGAATCCATTGCGCGATTTCCTGGCCCCTGCCACTTGATCGCCATGATTACCCTGTACGTCGAGAAACATGTCACTGGTGCTTATGACACCTCACTTCCAACGGTCCTCAATTACCAGGGTCCTGTGCCAAGTTCTTACCCCGGCTCGCATCACCGATATCCGAAAATGCCCTGATGCAGAATCTGATAACTAGCTCTTACCATTTTCTCATGCACTTGGGTTGCGTATCATGATCTAAGAGGTGGAATATAATCCTTTAGTGCATGCGCATCAAATCAATCACGCGGTACTGTTTGCAAGAGTCGGACGAATTACTGATCCTGCTGATCGTTGATCCGACCAACAAACTGTAATCGGGCGTAAGCACTATAACCTAAAGCTTCAACGTCGATGCAGTCCCCTGTTCAGTGACTTTACCTGTTATGGCTTGTGCATCGTGCGGCTGAGGATCAGCGTCAGCGATCGTCAAACAATCAGTAAAATAACTCGAGAATGCGAGGCAAAACCCCATCTTTCTCTTCACTAATAGTCAATCTTGATAGACATAATTTCAAGGTGAAATATAAAATAGTCGCAAAAGAAAAGAACCCAATCGGGCCCTGGTGTCATGATGGGTATTCTGCCTGATCATCGTTGACCTACAGACTATGAACGCCACAAGGCGCTATTCACAACAGCTAATGCACGCCCGGACATTCCAGTCACATAAGGTTAATTGTCCGCCCCAGCCTCTGTTCACTTTCGGTATAGCATTGAGCAGGGCAGCGAGATAAAGGCTGCACTCTCTTAATTTCTCAGCCTGATTGCTCTTGGCAAGGTTGACGGTCAGGGCAGATCCTCGATCATCGCACCACAGAAGAGGGGTAATGCGCTGGCAACGAGTTATAAATGACTGCTGAGCGCCACGGCCCAGCCTCGCTGCGGGAAGGGCTTTTAGGCTTGACTAACCTTTATTCTTTTCCTGAGGTTTGAATCAGACATTTGCACAGCATGCGGTTCTCTCAGATCGCGCCCCTTGCCCTTTGGGTAGGTAAAGGTGCGGCGAGTGGTGGTCAGCTCTTCCACGACACTTTCCAATTGAATGAGCTCCCGAACATGGTGTCACTGGCCGATGCCAAAATGAAAGACATCGTACTCCCCGACTCCCTGTCTGACTTCACAGAGTGGATCGGGGGCATCGCAGAACCGCAGGCCTTTGGCTTACAGCCCAGGCAAAGGCAATGTGTCGACCCAGGTTACTGTATGTTGATCACCAGAATTCCATAATCGGCCTTTGCTGACAAGACCTTAGATCCATGCTCAAGTGGTCTCGGATGTTGTCCCGGAGGCAGCACCTGTATCTCCACCGGCTGCTGTCGCGGGAACGCCAAAGAATGCGGCTCTGGGCGCTGTTACGATCCATCATCACAAATCTGCTGCAGTAGCGGCACGGCGTGTCTAAAAAGTCAGACTTGCGTCAGTGGAGGATGCTGCAGCAGAGGCGAGACCAAGTGCGGTTCATCTGGATGTTACAACCCCAACACGTCAGTTTGCTGTGGTGGTGTCGGTAGAAATTGTCCTAAGGGGTATGACTGCATGCCAGGTGGTGGATGTTGTCCGTCTGGTCAGAAGCGATGTGGAAATAGCAAGTGCTATAACCCGCGAACAACAACATGCTGTACCGGCCCTGGAACTGTGTGGGCCTGTTCAAAGTCCAGTGACTGCTGTTCAACTGGATATTGTGCCAATCCCTCGACCCAACGGTGTTGCAAGAATGGTTCCTGCTTAAAGGGTACCACGTGCTGCGAGAAAGAGTGCTGTCGATCAGGGGGCTACTGCGGTTCTGATGGATATTGTAAGCCCTGTCCTGCTGCCACCAAGACGATCAAGTCGACGGATACAGTCACAACAACCAAGATGAAGACTGTACGAGTTACAACTGACATCGAGCCCGAGACCGGCGACGCCCCTGAGTTTACCTGCGTCCCCATGACAGCTACAAACGACGAAGGTGCGACACTGGAGCTTGATGAGGGATGCACTCTGCACTACGAACCTCCTGAAGCTATCACCACTGATAACAGCGCCGCTCGTCTTCGTCGCGATGCCGCGACAGCACCGGCCCACGTCAACAGAGGAATCAACCTCTTGGGTAGACAGGTTTCCTGCACACCTTTCACAACCTACACGAGAACAGAATGGGAGACCGAGACCGAGACTGAAACTGGTACAAAGACCGTCACGGTGCAAGGCGAAGATGCGACGTTCTCATGTCCTGAGATGGAAGTCACCAATGATGTCGGCGATACGCTTGCTCTTGATGCTGAGTGTGTTTTGTCATTTACGCCGGCTGAACCAACGAGCTCTGAAGAGGGAGCCTCGGCACAAGATCAGCCGACGAATGTCCCGGCTGGAACTGGGGAGAGTACTACTACGGTGACAGCTACTGCAGGAAGTGGAGGCTCAAATGACAATAGTGGTTCGATTGGGCGGGTTTCTTTGTCACTGATGTTGAGTTTTGCGGGAATTGCTTTGTTGAACATGTTCATTTAGTCTGATTACGTCTATCGGTAGCCAGTTACGAGATTTTGACGTCGCCTCGACCAGTGTTCTTTGCTATACGCTCAAGAATAATTCTCCTAGATCAAAACAATTAAACATGAATTAAAAGAATACGGCCCTGAAGAGCATCGAGTAAGCCAGATATCGTTTTGTGCAGTACCTCTCTACCTTGAACTATTACGGAGAGAACGAACTTCAGAATCTGTCACAGGGTAAGCAGGATTGTGCCATGAATCACCTCAGGTTTTGGAGGTAACTTAATCGCCAGCTAAAGAGTGGACATCATTTCAAGACTTATTCAATATGATATATATGTCTGCAACTACAACCCGAGCATTTATAAATCCTCTGAAAACAAGAACGAGGCAGGTTGAACTTGTCACGACAGAGATTAAGGATAGCCAAGCCAACGGAAGAATTAATGACCCGGGTTTCACCAAGCGATGATAGCCGCCATTGGTGGAAACCCCCCTTTCGTGGGACCATGGCCGTCCAATCTTAGCTGAGTATTTAGTTGGCTCAACGCCACTCGCTCACGAGACCAACTGGAGAAAATCCTTCAGTTCTTTTCGTTAAGCTTCTCTCACGCGGGCTGTGAATTTTGACCCGAGTTAATTGCCTGGGGACTATCAACTGCGCTGGCCGTAGACTTATTTTGACATATTCATTTCTTAGAGGGACTTTCAATATGTCTTACTCTCAGAGCAAGACGCAGGCCAATCAACATGGAGAGTCAGAGGCTTCATCTCTACTGGCCCCAGCCGCCAACAGAGCAGACTCTTCTTCAGAGACATCCTCCGAAACCAGCTCAGATTCCGACTCAACAATCTTAGAACAACTACAGAGTTTTTACTCCAGAAACATAGGTCTATTCTATGTCCTAGTCGCCCAACTATTCGCCTCGATCGTAAGCACGCCACTCCCGCGCCCGATGAAACCGTCACACTAACAAACTCAGATGTCTATGACAACGCGGCTTCTTGAAACGGGGTTTGAAACAAAGTTTCACGCTCTGCAGATTATTTTCGTTCGAATGCTGGCTACGGCGCTGATTGGCTCTGTCTATATGTGGTGTAAAAACGTACCAAACTTTCCTTTGGGGCCGAAGGAGGTTAGGGGCTTGTTGGTGCTGAGAGGTTTTGCTGGATCAGCTGGGCTTTTTGGACTTTACTGTGAGAATGTGTGAAGGACTGACGGGAAAAGATCTTGCTAACGTATTGTTTAGACTCATTGTCGTATCTTGACATTTCTGATGCGACTGTCATCACTTTTCTTGTCCCGACTCTCACCGCGTTCATTGCATGGGTTGCCCTCCGTGTAAGTCCAATCTCGATCTTTGACGCCGGCTTCAGCTGACACATCTAGGAACCATTCACTGTCAAAGAAGCAACCGCAGGGTTCATCGCCTTCGCAGGCGTCCTCTTCGTCGCCCGCCCAGCCTTTCTATTCCCCGAAAGCTGGCGGACGTTATCAGAACTCGAGTCTCGTGCTATGGACCCTGATTTCACTACTGATGGTGGTATTCTACCGCCGGTAAAGGCAACGCCTCAAGAGCGCACCATTGCTATCCTGTGCGCCATCTTCGGTTCTTTTGCAGCGGCGACGGCGTATGCGACTATCCGCGTGATCGGCAAGCGGGCTCATTCGCTCGTCAGTGTCAATTACTTCGCTGTTCTTGCCACTGTTAGCTCGTTTCTCATCATCATGATTCACCCAGATCTTCAATTCGAGATTCCCAAGACTATCGCTGAATGGTATGTAATTCGAACCCTAAGCTTAGAGTCTAGGACTGATATAATCAGGTGTTTACTTCTCTCGATTGGTATCTCTGGCTTTCTGCTCCAGCTCCTCCTCACTGAAGGACTTCAGAGAGAGAAGGCTGGCCGAGCCACCAATCTCATCGTAAGTTCCTGCTTGACAACGCATTCGTAAACAATGCTAACTCATTACAGTACGTTCAGATGGTCTTCGCGCTGATCATCGAGCGAATTGTCTGGGGAACCACGCCTCCCATCACCAGTTTCATTGGCAGTGCTCTGATCATTGGGTCAGCTATCTGGGTCAGCCTACAGAAGAAAGCCCCTGCTGATCCAAGACCACTGCTTGATGAGGAGAGAAGACAGCAATAATAGAATGAGGCTCTGTCAGCACGTCTATTAACGGAGAGATCTCACAGACTACCGAAGGGAAGGGTGATTTCCATACTACATGGGACATACGCAAAAAGCAGACTGCGGATCAGGCTTCTCGGCCACTACTGGAAATACATCTATATGCTGGCTGCGTGCTTGCAATATAGATAATTAATTCATGCACAAACTAATCACATTGCATATATAGAAGACTTTTATTTGTCAATTATGAACCATTCTCTAGCGTCACTCCTTCGGCAAGCTCAACTTGCACCTTGAATATCACATGATGCGGCTAACTTCGCTTCTTCGCCTTCGCGATACAAGACGGGCAAGTCTCTACACGATTATGTCGCTCCACCGAAGACTTTCCGCAGGCGCCCCATTTGTTCTTCCTGCGACCCGTACTGCACATCTTGTAATCTCTGTCTGCTCTGTGATCTCTGCCGCATTTGGGGCATTCATAGTTGTAGACTTCTTCGGTGCACATAGTAGACGTCTGCTGTGCTTTTATCGATTTGTGTTTGGTAGTTACGAATATTATTAGAGATTTTGGGGTGTACTACGATGGGAGCGAGAACTTATATACTTTGAAATCATGTTGCCGCATCGTGAATATTTACGTAGAAGTTTTCCAGGCCGCTGATACGAGCAGGTGTCATACTTCGTGGACTGCTCTCTGATCAGGTGAGAATATGATTTCGACGTCCTTACTCTGATATTCCTGACGGGCGACCGGAAACACATTTCGTTACGCATTTTCTGTAAGCACCCGAGGACCCGTTTTCTACATCATGTCATCACAACCCTCGCATCATTTTATGGTACATCCTTCGACAACCGGGAAAAGAAAGATCATATTAGCCACGTTGCAAGTCTGAATGTTTTCTTGATTAAACCCTCTTCGAGCTGCCCTACTTTTCTTTGCACAGGTGCCGCACTTGTCTTTCCAGTACTCATGCTGGATGTTATACTTTCTCGCAAGCACCCCATTTATTCTGCTTTCTCCCCACTTCGCACATTTTGAAGTCTTTGTTTGACTTGAAATCCTTGCGACATACTATGCACTCCCATGTTTCAACAACCTCTGTACACATGATTGGTAGTGTATTGTGGGATATCTCTTATGGAACAAGCTATGTGTGAAATTATGATAACTGAAGTTTAGAAATGTCTCAAGAATGGGATTGATAAGTTTAAATATTTCAGGTAGTTGAAATACTGGCGAAAAATGTGTGTTCGATAAAGGCATACAATGCTCAGTGAACATTGAATGAATGCTACCTTGTCAAGGTGCCTCGAAATCTTGACCGAGGACATTGTTTCACCTTAGGCTTTATAACTTTTCGGATCAGCCTTTCTAAGCATTTGCTCAATTAATGAGAGCCGTTAATAATGTCTTTGAGCTGTGAACTCTGACGTCAGGCTTTGTTCAAATTGGCTCTGATTCACAGCCGCCACATCTTTATCCTTCCCCTCCTTCAACAGCTGCCTCAACCCATCGTTAATCTTTCTCATCTCACACACCCCTCACGCTCCGCAAATCACCATGAAGGCCAAGATTGTCGGCGGCAAAAACAACTTCTGGCTCTGGACCAAAAAGGATGGCTTCGACCTTACCCACCCGCCAAGTCCAGATTCACCACCCATCTACCCCCGAATCACTCTCAACACGCGTGCTGAGAAAGTTACCATCGACCCTGCAAAGACTGCTCTGGTCGTCATCGACATGCAGAACTATTTCTTGTCGCCTCTCCTCGGTCGTCCGTCCAAAAGCCCTGGTCTAGAGATCGTCGAAAAACTCGTCAAGGACGTCATTCCCGTCTGTCGCAAAGCTGGCATACCAGTTGTGTGGCTTGGCTGGGGCGTGAAAGAGAGTGACCTAGATGACATGCCCCCAAGCATCGCAAGAGGATTCGACTTTCCTCTCGACAAGAACTTTGTGAAACCCACATTCCTGGGAAGTATTGGCGCTGAAATTGGGCAAGTCAAGTGCGAAGATGGAACAGTCATTGACGCGGGTCGAGTCATGATGCGAGATCAGTGGAACACCGAGTTCCATCCTAGTCTGAAGAGAATCGCAGAGCCGCAAGATATTTACGTCAACAAGAATCGACTTTCAGGATTTTGGGGAGGTACTGGCATCGAGGAAGAACTGGGTAAGCGAGGTATCAGAACCCTGCTGTTTGCAGGGGAGAACACAGATCAGTGCGTCGCTGGGACCATTCAAGACGCTTACACGAAGGGTTGGGATTGCCTAATGCTGAGTGATGCTTGTGCAACGACAAGCCCTGACTTTGCCAAGAAGTGCACAGAGTATAACTGTGAAGGGGGGTGGGGGTTTGTGCTGAGCTGCAAGGACTTGGCTGATGGCGTGGATGCTATTGATCGGGGAGTTTAGATGCGTGATGGCATATAATGGTGGCTTTAAAAGAGCAGGTAGTTTGTATTTAGTGAGATATAAACCTGTTCGCAAAGTCTTGCAACCATATTAGAATCAACAACGCCAGAACGCAATCCCAATTCCCATGTGTCTCTACTTCTTCCCAGCCGGGATCATCGAATCATGACTCAAGATCCCCACAAGCGTATCTCTCTTAATACACTTCTCAAACGAAAAGCTACTTGCCAGCTCCTCCAACTCCTCCTTGCTCTTATCCCTAAACAATTCCGCCAACTCCCATCCCACATATTCACTCATCAAGCACTCCCTGATAACCCTTTCAAACTGTCGTTCAAAAGTCCAGATCTTAGGATACTTGGTATCTCTGTATTTCTCCATCACTTCTTCCTTCAAACCCTGGATAAATGGTTCGTAGAGATGTTTGACGCCGTCTTTGTTCACAACGCCCCAGAAATCAAGACCCAGACGCTGTTTCTTGGCGATGAAGGGTGCAATGAGACGCATGTAGGGGGATTCGGGATCGACGTATACCATGCCTTGATAACCGACGTCTTTGTACAGCCAGATAGACCAGTTTACGTCAGTTTCTCTGTAGATAGCCAACTGCTCCTGTAGCAGATTAAAGCGCTTGGCGTTGGTCTTGATAGCTTCATCACCCTCCTTATGCTCATTCTGATAAACAGGACCAAACTCTCCATTCCAAATCGGCACGTTCTTCTCCCTCATGAATTGCACCTTGCGCTCAAAGCTCTTCCTCAGCTTCGCATTCTGCTCGTCCGTACCCTCGTACTGCTCTCCAAGAGGAAACCCGTAGAAGCTGTAGTCGTGACAGGCATACACAGCGTTGGGAAGAGGATTCTCGGGAAAGGCGCGGAAGTCCATTGCGTAGGTGTTGCCGTCGATGAAGATCATGTGATCGGGGTCGATGGCGCGGACTTCTTTCTCGGTGCGTTCGTACCATTTAACGAGCTTGGCGCCGTATTGGCCCGATGAGGTCTTGGTTTCGTCGGCGGGCTCGTTGAGGAGGTTGTAGCCTGCGATGACGGGGTTTCCCTTGTAGTGAGCTGCGAGAGCTTTCCATAGTTGGATAGCTCCGTCTTGATGGTCCTTGAAGTCCCAGAACGCCGCGCGTGAAAGTCCAGAATCACTGTGCCAGTCTTGGTTCTGACCTCCAGGAACGGCATGGAGATCAAGAACAGCGTAGAGGTTATGTCTTCCGCAGATATCCACACAGCGATCTAACCAGTCAAACCCCGATTTCTTGAGATTATCAGGATCCATATCGTCAATAAAATGACGATAATTGAAGGGGATGCGGATACAATTCAGACCCAACGATGCAAAGTAAGCGGCATCGGAGTCTGTGAAGAAATGGTATAGAAGTCTGTCAAAGAAGAAGTTTGCTTTTTCTTCGCCCATGACTTCTGCCATTTGTTGTCTGTGCTGATGTTCGTGGCCTGCGTAGCCGGTGATGAAGTTCTCCATGTTTAGCATGCCGCCGATGGCAGCGCCTTTGAGGATGACGGTGTTGCCAGAGGGGTCGACGATGCGACTGCCCTCGGTATGAAGCATCTTGCATGTTGATGGCTTCTGAGGGGTGGTTTTGGGGACGGCTTCGTAGGAGCCGGAGTTGTCTGCTGTTGCAACCATGGCAGAGAGTGTGAAGTATTGGTATGAAGAAAGAGAAGATCGGAGAATGAATGGTGAATAGATGATTAGGGAGTCAATAGATCGTGATCTGAGAGGTCTACTTGTTCCCGAAAGTCACTACAGCCTTCACCTAAATAGTCCTTACGCTCAAAGTGGAGTGTTTTCTTACGAGCGACACTCCCCGACAGGATCCGCCACGACACCACTACGAACCATTCCCCCAGGATCCCCAGTTTTCACCAAGACTGTTACTCGCCTAAAACACGGGGAACCACGCTTTAACAAATTTACTAGTGTACATTACAAGTTAAACGTTCAGCCCATGCAGGACCTCCTCCAAGAAATTCCGATGGTTCGACAATCCCAGAACATCATCTTCCCAAGCCCTCAAAACCTGCATGATCCTCTCACACGCATCCCTCCACCCCGCGGGCATTCCCGATCCCAAGAGCCGCGCTGCAAGCAACACGGTCGCTGATCGGACTAGAGCCCGAATCATAAGCCACGTCCCATGATGACGATGCAAAAACCCCGCTTCATTGACTTCAACATTGAGAATATGGTACTCCAAGCCTTTTTCTACAAATTGCCGCCCGGGAATTGGTGTGGTCACACCGCGTTCCAAGGCAGCCAGGTGAGCCATTACAAACGGCCAGTACAGACGCTCGAAGAAGTTTACCAAGTGCCCACGAAGGACAAAGCAGCATACATTATCGTCGATTGGCGCTGAAGCAATCGAGAGTTCCGGAGGGAGACTTTCGGCCCATTCGTTGGCTTGCGTTTCGTAGGCGGGTATGAGAAGGGAGAGTTGCTTGAGGAAATCGAGATTTGAAGTTGATGCGCGATGGAGTTCGAGTATATCGTTGCACGTTCTGCTTGAGAGACGTCGGAGGGATATTTCAGAGAGGTAGAATAGCCATGCTGTGTGTTGACGACTTGATGCCGTGGTCTTGGTAGACTCCAGGGGATGAGGAGGTGTTGGGAAGAATGGCGGATACAGCACGCTCGAAGAATACGGCATGCTAAAGTCCGGAAGAGATAGTTCTCCTCGTAGTTCCCGTTCAGACTTCCAAGCAGACCAGTATACAGCTTCTTGCTGCGTCTCACCCAATTCCGGTCTCGCTAGATCTGCCCCATCCATTGCACTAAGAGACTGCGCTCTCTGCAGGAACGGCAACGTCTGACACGTTGCCAAGGCCTGCGAGAAATACCGCCACGCCTCAAATGGTCTAAACGTGCTCATCAAAAACACCCCCGAGAGAAAGAAACACTGCGCTCCGATGATATCCGATCTCGCCATCAGTGTCCCAATCCTCTTCTGCGCCGCTTGAAACAGCGCCTGAGCCTCCAAATACGGCGTCGAGTCTGCCCTCAGATGAAAACTCGCATCCAGCGGCGTCGCAATCTTTCCCAGCGCACAGATGATCAGTGTTAAGCATGACCCCAGCGACCAGTCGATCCCGTCGATGACTACATTGAGAACTACTTTTCTGGCGGCTGCTTCCTCGAGGATGGGATTTTTGCAGTGCACGTGATCAAAGAAGTTATCGAGGAGGGCTTTTACACCTTGTGTGTCGAGATCTGCTATGTCGGCTAGGGATGTACAGCCGGGTGAGTAAGACGGGGATGGCTGGGGTGGATCGGGGTGGAGAGTTGTGTGGGATGACATGTCGCGTGAGAGGACGGACCAGAGGAGGAGGCTTTCCATCTTCTCGGGGAGGATGCTTCGTAGGGAGATGTCGCCCAGAGACTCTGGGGATGACTGCGTAGGAGACTCTTCGGGCAACAGCTCTTGCGCAACATCTTGATTGGCCGTTTCGGGCTTCGGCTCGCGAATCAACTTCTCCAATTCATCTAATCGTTCCAAAATCTTGAGACTCGCAGGGTCGAATGCCGATAGATCAACTGGGGACTGAATACACGTCGCTCCCACACTGACGCAGTACGAACAAGCCGGCTTCTGGTTATCGCACTTTGTCTTCCTGGCCCGACACACTTGACACGCTGTATTAGCTCGTTTGCGGGGATAAAACGCTGTGCCCCTTGGCGCAGGTCTCTTCCCCGGCCGACGATCCGCTTCAGCTGACATGTCTGATGTTTGCGGGGACATGGTAAATGTGCAGAAACGTGGAGGAGGAGAGAGAAACAAAGTGGATTGTTGCGTCGGGGAATATCGCTCCTTATACCTCCTGACTCGTGACGCCGTAAAGTGGGCTCTCATCGGGGAATGTCGCTCGTATCAGCCAAACTGGGGTAAGCTCAGCATCCCCAGATTTTCGGTCTCCCCACAAACCCCAGACTGGTCTAGACCGTGTTAGCTGAAGCCAATTCTTTTTTTCTGCGCATGATTTTCGTGTCATGCCATGTCAAACTTGACAACAATTGCGACTATGGCCTGTCTTTAACCGGAAACTATTGATGATGCTACGTTCATGACTTGGTTATGCAGCTGCATATAAGACTCGGCAGTTAACCCCATCTTTTATCATTCAGCATTCATCATCGGTTTCCACTTTATCTTATTAACTGCTCACTATCAACCATGGAGACGTCGAATACTACCGGCAAAGGAGATCTTGAACTCCAGGCCAAGGTCTCTGGCACTGAGTTCATTGATGCTAAGAGCCATGCCGTTGAGGCAGATCGTCAGGCGGAGCATGAGTTGACGCTCAAGCAATGCTTCCAAAAGCATCCTGCTATTGTCTGGTGGTGCTTCTACTGGTCAATCGCAGCTGTAGGCTGGTAAGTCAAACACCTATCCCATCTCCTCCCTTTTCATCACTGACTATTCACCATAGGGGCTTCGATGCTCAGATCAACGGCGCCATGATATCCGTCGCCGCCTTCCGACGCGACTTTGGGTACGCCCCTTACCCGATCCTCCCTCTCATCACCACTAACAAACCTCCAGATACGTCGAAAACGGCGAAGCGATCCTCCCTGCCGACTGGCAGACCGCCTTCAACTGTATCAGCTCCGTCGGCGGCTTCTTCGGCGGTTTCATGTGTTCCTGGATCTGCGACTACGTCGGCCGAAAGAACTCACTCGTCATGGCACTCCTCCTCGCAACGGGCGGTACGATTGGAGAGTGCATGTCCAACACCAACGTCGCTTTCCTCATGTCCAAGCTCATCATCGGTCTTGGACTTGGCTTCTTCCTGACGCTTGCCCCGTTGGCGACATCGGAGATCTCACCAGTGGTGTTTCGTGGTATTGCTACTGCGGGCGTTAACCTTGGAATTGCTATCGGTCAGTTGGTGTCAAATGGTGTCATCAAGGCCTTTGGTGAGAGGACGGACCATTGGGCTTGGAGGGGAGCACTGGCTACTCAGGGTATCTTTATTGTTATTCTTGCTGCTGGCCTACCTTTCGCGCCCGAGACTCCTTGGTATCTTGTTCGCAAGGGCAAGATTGAGGAGGCGAAGAAATCACTCATCCAACTCTACGGAACTGATGTGGATATCGATGCGAAGCTCGCCACTATCAAGGAGACTATCGCTGAGGAACAAGCTGCTTCAGCTGAGGAAGCTTCTTGGATCCAGTGCTTTAAGGGAACCGACCTCATCCGAACCATGATCAGTATGGGAGTCTTTGTCTGCCAACACTTTGTCGGTATCATTTTCGTTCTCGGATACTCAACCTATTTCTTCCAACTCGCCGGTCTTGAGACCTCTCGCAGCTTTGATCTCGGTGTCGGCGTCACTGCATGCGGCGTTCTTGGCAACATCTGCAGTTGGTTCGTCGTCAACTCCTTCGGACGTCGCAAGATCTTCCTCTCCGGCATGGGAGCTCTGACAGTCCTCCTATTCCTCATCGGTATCATGGATGTCGTTCCTACATCAGCTGCCAAGTGGGTTCAAGCTGCATGCACCGTCATCTACGCCTACGTCTACTTCGCCACCGTCGGGGCCATGGCTTTCGCTGTTCTTGGTGAAACAGCCTCACTGAACCTCAAGGCCAAGACGATGGCGCTTGCTACTGCCACACAGTCTGTTATGGGTATTGCGATGAACTTTGCCATTCCTTACATGGTCAACCCTGATGAGGGTAATCTCAAAGGCAAGGTTGGTTTCATCTTTGGTGGCCTGGGCTTGATCGGCTTTATCTGGAGTTGGGTTTATGTTCCGGAGCTCAAGGGGCGACGATATGACGAGATTGACCACATGTTCCACAACAAGGTCAGCCCTCGACAGATGGGAACCTATAAGCTTTAAGGGTGTGACATATGATGAAAGGCGGGAGGGTCATGGCGATAGTTTGTGCTTTTTATTTGTACCACAAGATCTAAGGTCGATTGTAATTGGTAAAGAGTTATATTATATGGCGATTAAATAATTCAGCTTCTATTCCAAGAGGCACCGCATCCGATCGATAAAAGCTCTGTCTATTAAAGGATTATTACCCCCCACCCCTAACATGTTTAGTCCAACTGCTGCATCCAAATGTCAAACTGGAGTATTTCGTCTAACGTTAAGAGCGCCATGTACAGCCAGGTTAACGGCGATCTAATGAAAGGCACCCCAAACTTACCATACACTCGGTAAAACAAGTCATCGATATCCTTAATCGCATCCTCGAAAGAGACCCGGATGTTCATCTGAAACCACCACCCGAAAAACGAACACGCCGCCATGAAACCGGTAGCAACTCCCCCCATAACAATCCACCCGTCACTTGAGGTTCTCCGGTCTTTCGTGTCAGAAGCTACATTGACGACAGCGTTATTAAGATTGAGCCACATCCCACTGTTCACGTAGCAGAAGCAGTTCCGAAAGATTCCAATGATCTGCATGAGAGTCGTCGCGATGCTGGTAAAGAGAGCTAGCAGAATCGTGATGCCGAACACTAGAACACATAGCCAGTGGATGACGCGATGCATTATTGTCTTCCGTTTCGTCTTGCGCGCGATGATGAAGTACAACGGCGTAAGCACCATCTGGAAGCCTGCGTACGTGACAAGACTGAGTGACCGGCAGCCCCAACCCCTTGGGGGAGTCTGCCATGCCACCACGGCCCCAGCCGCCGGAGGTAGGGAAACAAGAATGATGGTGGGCAGTATGATCCAACCTAGATATTCTCGCTTCTTGATTCGGACATTATTCATGAACCTTTTATCCCTACGCCGCCACGCTCGCGACTCCTCGAGCCACATCATCTTATTAATACCCCGGCGCCACATGAACACTGGCTGCAGTATTCCATCATAGATGGGAGGGAATATCATTCTTTTCAGTGGCTTGAAAGTCGAAAGCGGTCGCCCGATGAGCATGGTGACTGGACTAGGGTTGTTGCTCGCAAGAAGGAACCGGTTGACGATTGCGACATGTACAATGATCATCCATTCCACACCGAAGGCGAGAGAGATTGCGGCATCCTGGTTACTCTTGTCGCCTAGTAGATCCAGGATGGTGTAGATAAAGGCGCCGAGGTAGAAAACGACCGCTGCCCCGACGATGGCGCCGAAGGCGGACTGCGCCGTCATCAGCCTCTTAAGCTGCTCGGACAAGCTGGGATCGATCTGGGTTACCTCGCTGTTTGGTAGCATGTCTGGTACGGGTAAGCTTGAAGGCGTCTGGGCAGGATGCGGTCTCATATCATTGAACCGACGTCTCCCCGTGGCCAGTAGCGCATTAGAAATCAACACTAGGTTGTTAGGCCAGATCTCGCAGGTCTTGAGTACAAGGTTACCAGCAAGAACGGTCACAAGGAGTTCTACCTTATCTCTCAAGCCATCTAGGCCTTCGTCGTCCTCGTTGGGGCCAATTGTACCCGCCGCATTATTTCCAGCCGCGCTACGGCCCATGGGGTCAAGAGGTATTTCCTCAGACACCCTCAGCTCATCAACAAATCTCTCCGGAATATATGTCCTCCTTTTCAACGCCTTCAATATCTTGAAATCTAGCAGTGCTTCATGCAGGCCGGCAACCATCATCGGGCCTGCCATGCACATGATAGTCATAACCCATATGACGGTGTCCGCAAAAACAAACAAGAGTGCCGGAAGCGTCAATACCAGCGACATAACAGCACGTTTCCAACCATGCAGATTGGTCAAGACTAACATGTCAAGCCATTGAGATGAAAGGAATTCGAATGTCCTAGGGATGTTCATGCTGAAGATGACAGATGGAAGGATGAACTGGACAATTGGCCCAGCCCACTGGTCCGCGTTTTCGACGCTGGAGACACCCCAGCCGCTACCGTCGTTCTTGCAGAAGTTGTAAGTGACATAAGCGTCAGGTGCGGCCGGTGAAGATTCGTTGTAGATCTGCCCGCAGAAGATATTATCTATGGGAGTGGCGCTGCCATTGTTGGGGGAGACAAAGGCGTTTTCCTCGCGAGCTCTATTGCAACATGCCTTCTCACTATAGCTCGAAAGAACTGTAGCAAGTAGAGCGAAGATAAGGAGTGCGAGGAGCTGAGATGCTGCTCTAGGTAGCATCGTGTCGGATAAATTTAGGGGCAATGATGCATGACTTTTCCAGTAGATACAATTAAGAAACGAAGTACCAAGTTTGTTCTGATAGCAGTAAAGATCGGCTTACTGAAGAAGGGCGGCTTCGGACACCGCCAAAGTAAAAGAGAGTCGAGAATAGCGCGATTACAATTAATTCCCCAGTCAAATAGGTTAAGCAAATTAACAGGGCGAAACCACCATATATACTTTATTGAACGGACTGAGCGACTTAGATGCCGTAGTTCACCATACATACTATATTTAGGCTATTTAACCGCCAAATGTGAGGCATCGCTGGTAGCAGGCGCAAGGAAACATGTTTGATCTGACAAGCCTCACAAGTTGTGCACTACATTGCCACGTTACATGAATCATGTTACTTTGCGTATACCGTATAGGCGCGTAGCAGCTGAACTCAAAATGAGGCTTCAGGGTCCCCGCTGGTCCATGGGGGTAATAGCGACACGTCGCCGTGACAATTACCTATGCTCGGTACATAGTACCCAAAGATTCAATTTAATCAACTTTCTAAACGCGGTATGATGCTGGCACTATGAATGATATCCACCAATTGGTTAGGCTTAGCAGCCAAAAACAAATAAATGGCAAGTGGGTGCTCAGCAACATCCATTGGTGTTTCAATCCTTATCTGCCGCCCAAAAGCAAGCAGGGGCTCAACAATACAAAATCACATTTGCACTTTGAAATCACAAACAGGCTTTCTGGTTAGCGCAGGAACTTTCCACCTTCTTCAATGTTCAATGAACATTCTTAAAGGATTCGATACCCCTAGTGGTAGATCTCATAGTCATTGAAAGAGCTCTAATTGATGTCTTCGTAACCAACTTCACAATGCCTGTTCGTCACCGCTTGGGAAACCTCCAACCGACTCGTTCTAATCCCGTCGGTGTGTCAAGTCGCTGTCTCAGACGAGGTCATTAGCGTGCAGCCACATACAAGGGTCACAGCCTGATATGATCGCTGCCCTCTTTTCTCGAGGTCAGCATGGCAGTTTACGCAAACGAAAAAGGCATCAGATATTTATCTATAGAGAGCTGAAGTAACAAAAGAATGAACTATTCGAAATCTTGACGTCGCAGGTTATAGATTGCTCCAACAAGATGAACTTAACCAGCCGGTCAGTGCCACAGGCAAAAGCCACAATCTCCACCAAGTTGCACAAACTCGTGCCGTGTCGGAAAGCGGCGAATGAGAGCACGCGTGCACGGCCCTGTGTGACCCAGCGGACATGAGCTGAAATACCAGTGAATTTTGGCGGACCTTGTCTTGTCCCCTTGCCTCAGAAGATAAAACCCAACCACGCTCCCGTGCTGAAGGCGAAATCTCTGTGCACCCATGCGCTTGCCTCCATCGCATACCTTTGTTCCTCATCCCATTTGTGAAAATTGCCAGCTGGCTAATAGTTCAGCGCGCCTCCTCAAGAGATGGGTTTCCTTCAGCCATGGAACCCAGGGCCAAACAAAGACTACTCCGAGAACCAGCAGTATACTATCGGTTCGAATATCATACTGTCCTGGTCTATTGACTTTGAAGATCCGGACTTGCAACTCTGGCAGGATAACCTCCCAGGAGATGCTCAAGGGGGGCCATGGACCTACATCAAAAGTCAGTTCTTTTACACCAGGAACATTTGTGTCAGAGGAACCTGGCTACCCCAGATATCTCTCAGCTAACCGGACATTGCAGAATCGTTGAACGTTTCGGTGTACGACTGGGTGGTCTCGTACAAGGGTCTCAATCCTTCCCGCAATCCTGTCTTCTACTTCCAGCTCCAGAACGGCGACAGCACAGCTGTTTCACACTACTTCAATATCAGCGACCGAGTTGCCGATGATCCAGACCAACTTGATCGTACTTCATCCTCCCTGGTATATTCGACCACTGAACCCCCATTTTCAAGCACTCAGAGCCGAAGTGTGCCCGAAGCGACCGACACGCAAGAAATACAAACCACCGCTAGTCATCTGCCAGGCGGGAGTATCGCCGGGATTGTGCTGGGGGCCCTAGCAGTTGCGGTGATGCTTTTGGGTGGCTTGTGGTGGTATTGGAGACAGAAGTCTGAGGTACAGTCTCACGCAACAGCTGTTCAAACTCAGGATCGGTTCTCTTCTAAGTCCAATGGCGCAGGGGAATCCGGAGGAGAGATAAGACACGAGGTCTCTGCGATGGAGGAGCCGTTACGCATATACGAAGTCGATGGGACTTCGATTGCAAGAAAGTGACATTTCAACTCTATGACTAGCCAGCTGTTATTTAACAGTCGATTATAAAGTAGTGACATCCCATAGCAGCAGACTTTCTCAGTAAAACAGCTAAACCAGGAGCCAAACGTCAACTCTTTCAAGAGCCCCAAACAGTCGTTGTTCCACTGGTCATAGTAACTGCATCCGGTGTAATCACGCTCGTAGCCACATCAGTCTGCACCGTAGTGTAATACTGAGTAACCGTGAACCCCTCCGCGTTGGTGACAACAACGGTATTATAATCCGTCTCAGCCACAGTATTAACATTCGTAACGAAAACCGTATTGTAGTTCGTAGCATCAACGACATTGGTATTGGTTACCAGAACAGTGTTGAAGTTCGTAACCGTGACAGTAACAGGCTTTGTGACCGTCGCGCTCTTACGGTTCGTTTGCGTCACGGTCTGAGAACCTGTTTTGATTGTTTTTGTAGAGCTGGTAGAAGTGCTAGTCTTTCGGTCTGTGATAAATGTGCTCTTGAGCTTATTAACAGAGACAGTGTTGGTTCGGGTTTGTGTAGCTGTGATTGTCCTCGAGGCTTTGGCGGTGATGGTTGTGGTCGTGGGGGGAGAGGGACTGGCGATCAGGCATGAACACGCGCTGCTGACTGCGCTGGGAGCTTTGCTTGGTAGATAATCAGGTATCTGTACTACCTTCACTGCTCGTTTAGAAGGCTTATGGAGGGTTAGTATTACTCATGATGACTTTGGAGCTCGATGTAGACTCGCCTTGTTGGCGGAACCACATAACATGTCATAGAATGTCCAGGGAGACGATGCGTCCGGTGTAACCGCGACACTCCTATTATCGAAATTAGCACTATAAAGAAGCGAAGATGATGCCCAACAATGGTGAAGATTGGGTTGACTTACACTGTGCCATTATAACAGTCGCACTCAACAGAGTTGAAACTGAAGCTGGCGGCTTCCGAATCGCTCAAGCAAAAGTCTCGGCATACGCTGAAGCTCGGATTTTCGATAGATCGACCGGATCCTCCACTCCAATAGTTTGTGTCATCTCCATAACCAACGACGTTGCAGTGGGCCTCCACTAAGAGTATGTCAGTTCAGGTTAAGCGGTATCGGTGAAAGGGACGAACTTACCATCAGGAACATACACGGTAGGCGTTGCTGCTCTATAGCGACTGTTAGTAAAGTATATTATTTTAAGGCTACAGTCGTCGAGACTCACTCAACACTATGTAAATTATGGTCAGTTAATCCTCCTTCATGGATTATGTCTGAAGGGTAGTAGCGCTTACAAAGTGGAAATTGTGGTTGACGATGTCGTCAGAACATCGACAGTAGCAGCATCAGTAACATCCGTTGTGAGTGTCGTATCAACATCGACGGTAACAGTCGTAGTGACCCCTGTAGTGATCCTCTGAGTCACCTGCTTAACGTCTGTCACAGCCACCTGAACTGCCTTAGTATTGGTGACTCTACTCGTCGCCGTGTTCGTAATAGTCTTTGTTATAACATCAGTAACAAGTGCAGTGCTAGTCAGGGTTACTGTAGTCAAATCGGTCTTTGTCGCAGTGGTGACGGTCACGAGGAAGGTGGTGGTTCGGACAGTCGTGACGCCGATGAGAGTGGTCGTAGTGACTGTAACTCTCGTCGAGGTGCTGCGGACTATGGGGGTTACGGTAGTAGAAACTGTGCTTTGGATGTAGTTCGAGCAGAAAGCAGATCCATTGGCTTGGCTTTTCTTAAAGGCTTGGTTGTTGGGATCGCTGGCTTTACAGACTAGAAAGAGTTGGCTGTTAGTGAACTTCGGCTGGATACTAGGCTTACATACCTGCTCTTGGGCCAAGAATGTTTCTCTTATCGAGCTTCAAGTCAGACTGTTGGCCATTGCTGTCAGCTGCTGGCAGCGCGCCCACTGAGCTGATAAACAACAGTGTCAAAGCTTTCTTAAAGGAAACCATATTCGCTTAACAAACATCAAGACAGTCCCGTCGATGAAAGAAAGCAGGGGTCAAAGGAATATTCGGACCCATTAAGTATTACAATTCCACTTAACTTTTGTTGATTTTCCAGTTCGGAAGATTTGCTCGTATATCATAAACTTCATTAGATCAATGACCCAACGGTCTGGTTCTGTTCTGGCCTTGAATAAAGGAACTATCTAGGCCTAGCACCTACTTGAGTGGCGTGACTTTGACCTGACTTAAGACAATAGTTGACATGTCAGGAATGTTAAGGCGTCGACTAAGTCCTATCTGGAAATTCTGGTAGAGCTAGAGCGACTTTAAACGAGGTGGAGTCAGGTGACAGGTGTATATACTTCAACACCATAGAGAATCTGGGTGTTCTAGCGTGCTTCTATTGAAAATCTCTTATTTTCACTGGATGATGAAGTTCTTGGCCTGTTATTGTCTCCCAGTGAACTAGACTGAATCTGTCCTGACTTGATGGATGAGTTGCTAGGAAACAAACCGGATTCTCTTGCCAACAACGCAGAATGCAACCTGTACCATTGGCTCTCAGAGATAGATATAACAGAGCGGAGGGCCACCCAGGGTGTCAAGCGCATCATCGATGGTGATCTCAGCTGCATTAATCCCCATGTTCAGAGGATCAGACTTCAATGCGTCCCGGCTAGGCGGTCTGTTCCCGATAGTGATAGTACCAGCAATATCGCGAGCCTGCTTAGGGTGCAGCGCCTGCCAAAGCCAGTATACCCTGTCAACCATAGCATGATGCAGAAAGAAAACAGGCTCGTTAGACGAAGAGTAGAGGTCAGAGGAGTCACCGCCAATGGCAAAATGACCAGCGCCGTGCAACCCCAAGAAACGATCTGGGAATCGGCCTTGAAACTCATCCTGCATGATTTGAATACTGCGCGAAGCGTCGCCGAGTGTGACGTTGTATAAGTTGGGTAGTGTCATCCATTTATCAATAGCGTAGCGGCCAAGATCTCGACGGAGGCAGCGGGGATTGTACTCGAGAGGCGTAGTGGTAGCTTCCATTCCGTCCATACCGGGAGAGGGAGGTCCAAGGTTAGCGGTTGCGCCGGCAAAGGGACCATTCTTGATACAGCCGCCTCCATTGCCGCTCGGCAGGAAAATAGTTCCTTGGCCGGAAACAGAGCCGTTGTGCTTGAAGAACTCGCCATCGCCGCTCATGCTGGTCTCGGAACCGTCGAACAGAGGATTGGTTGCAAAGTCGCCAGTCTCAAACCAATTCCAATACTACAAACAGTTATAAGCTTGAAATACTTATGGTAGGCAATTAGCAGATTCACTCACTGGCTGGGTGCCTTTGTAGCCGCACTCATCTCGCAGAGCTTTTTCATAAGCCCAGGTATAGTAGCGATGCCAGGTGAAGAAATTTCCCTTCAAGAATTGTCAGTTATTTATTGGTAACTTGAGAAGGATAGTAACTGACTGTTGCGTGAATGGTGCGAGTCTGGTTGATATGCACAGCCACGAAATCGTCGTATCTGGTGCGTGCCCCAGGTGCGAAAGAAGGGTCCGCTTTGGAAGGTTTCTTTCGAAGACATAGAACGGCATTGATATAAGCCTTTCTCTCTTTTTTAGATAGTGCTTTCCTATGCATCTGTTAGTGACGGTTCAATGCATCTAAGAGGCAAACTTACCAATCCCGGCGCACGTCGGCATTGGCAATTGTGCACTTCTTGCGACTGCTTGGTGCCTGGACAGTCTCTAGCGCATTGGTTGCTTTGTTGTTAAGCTCTAGCAGGAGATCGCTAGCGGATTGAGTCGGCGAGGCGGCAACTAGCGACGATGCGCCCAGCAAAGCAGCGAGTATTGTGTAAGAGAGCTGCATGGTTTCTTAGCCCGTTTTCGTTCCTGGTCTTTGCAATGTCTGGCTGGCAAGAATGTAGGGAACGAGAGGGCAGCGAGATGAGATTATAATAGAAAAGTAAGCAGAAAAATACGGTCAAAAGTGCACTAGTCCATGGTCGTATAAATGTTAAGATAGAGAAAAAGTCCAAGGACCCTTGCCAAAGCCAAGTCGGAGGAAGCTTGATCCGTAGTGTTGCGCCGCGATGTTCCGCGCATCATTGCTGGAACCAGATTTTACAAACCCTTGGCGTCCTGTCAGCATGCAAAAATCACCAGGTATGTTAGCCAGGCATAATTGAGGCTAAAGAAGACAGATTATATGGATGGAAGAAATATTTCTAGGCATGGATTTACTGCTTATCATGGAAGTTATCCCGCAAGTTTTAGGAAGGGCAGGCAATTGACAAGCAACGTGTTAGGTGGCGATTTACCCGGATGCCCCTGGGCATATGCATCTAAGATTTTAGGGTGACCAATAGCTAACCATTGTCAATTCGCAAATTCATACCAACTATGGGGTAGTTCACAATGGTTTTACGTTTAAACAGCCTTTGCCTGCTAGTCTCGTATATGCACGCTGCAGTGCTGACATCATGTTTGCTCTGTTGAAGGTACTACTGAGAACATAGCAAGTTGCTGCTCAAAAGCCAATCAGATCACACGTCAGTTGAGATCTAGCAATCAGTTTATTGCCTATGCTTATTTCGAATAACTAGTCGTTTACGAATTGGAAAGAGGTCAAGGCCAGTTCCTAAACTGGTCATGTAGCTCACACCTCCAAGTGTAAACCGGAATCTCAGAAATAAGCTTAAATATATTTTTAGACTCCTGGCGTATCTTTATTGTCGCAGAAGCTTCGCCGTGCTACATTTCCGTTAGTTCAGATAATGAAATTTATAATACCGGTCTAAGGTCAAAGTCGTATGTATGTCCGAGCTCTTGGGTCAATTTCTCTTTATCTCTCGTTACCCATTTGCGTACCTTGTGTCTGGTCATCTATCATCAAACATGCTTACCTACTCTCTGATCACTCAACGCCCCGTGCAAGATCTAGAACCTCTGCTTACCAACGCAATCATCTTTGTTGGCATTACAGCTTCACTACTGTTCAACTTTCTTCCTAATACGAAGATGCCATGCTCTCACAAACGTAAAGGTCACTCAAGTCTGAGAATGAGCAGTAGCGTGACCCTCGTAGTTTACCAAATGACCTAGTCACGCCGCTCGTTCTTTGTGCTCGGAGCAAAAAGCTTGAAGATGCTCAGCTAAGAATTCAGATCCAATATTGAGGTCAACTCTGACTGGCCAGCCTTACGAAGAGACCTTCAAGAAGTGGGTTTGTCAAGCACGTTCCCTTGGCACGGAGGACTGTGGGTCGACGTTGAAGAAATCAGCCCCATAAGGACGGAGGTGATAGCCTCATGGAGCTAAATAATCGCTTCAAGGGTTACATTGTTCCGAGTAAGCGAGAGGGCAGACGGATATGAATCATGTGATTGAAGGAATAAACAAATCAATCGATCGCTGTTTAAAAACCTCTTGTTCTTTCGCCAATCCCCGTTGTGATATTGTAAGCTTGAAACACGATGGCGGATACTCCTTTGTCACCCTTTCAGGGCACTTTAACGTCGCTGACAGCTCGAGACTGGATAGTAGCTGTCATATCGGCGTGGCTTGTTTTTAAAGTTCTGCAGGCATTGTATAATGTTTCGCCTCTTCATCCGCTTAGCAAGATCCCTGGTCCAAAACTGGCCGCGGCAACATATCTGCCCGAATTCTACTACGATGTCATCCTCGTCGGTCGCTACACCCATGCTATCAAGCAGATGCATGAGAAATACGGTATGTATTCCTCGAAAGTCGAATCAAAATGCGCTAATAGTATTTTAGGCCCGATTGTCCGCATCAATCCCAGTGAGCTACACTGCGCTGACATGTCCTTTTCGGACGAAATCTACGCCGTCGGCGGTCGCAAACGCGATAAGCCCTTCCATCAAGTAAATGGATCCGCAGCTGGTACTGGAAATGCCTTTGGTACCCCTGATCACGACCTCCATCGCGCGAGACGTGCACCCGTCGCCAAGTTCTTCTCACGAGCGATGATTGCGCGTCTTGAACAAGAAGTTCACGACCTGGCACAAAAGCTGTGCAACAAGCTCTTGGCCGAGAACAAAGATGAAAAATATCGCAAGCCGTTTGAAATTGCGCATGCATACAGCTGCTTTACATCTGATGCTATCTCAAGCTACTGCTTCGGCGAAGCTTTTGGATTATTATCACGAAATCAGTGGCAGCCTAACTACCGCGAAGCCACTCTCGCTGTTCTCAAACCAGTGTTCTTCTTCCGCTTCTTTCCTATTCTTGTTTCTAGCGTGAAGCTGGGTAAATATTTTGTTGACTTATTGCCGACCGATATCGCGCTTCTTATTCGAACTCTACAAATCGACATCCCATCACGCGTTCAAAAGACGAAAAACGAACTGGATGCGGGAATTTTCTATGATCGACCCACTATTTTCGCTGATCTGCTTCAATCTGAGCTTGAAGATAGTGAGAAGAAGCAGGATCGTCTTGTTGAGGAGGCTGTTACTATCGTCAGCGCTGGGACTGAAACAACGAGCTGGGCATTGGCTGTGATAACATACTTCCTCTTATCGCAGCCCGACACTCTTGCAAGGTTACAAGATGAACTGAAACAAGTTGTTGAAGATCCATGCCACTTGCCTTCTTGGACGACATTGGAGCAGCTTCCATATCTCGGAGCCGTCATCAATGAAGGTCTGCGTCTGTCATACGGTGTTTCTAGCCGCACGGCTCGTGTGCCTACAACAGAAGACCTTATTTATAAGGGAGAGTTCAACAAAAAGCCGGCGACCTTAGTGCTACCTCGAGGCTATGCAATCGGCATGTCGGCGGCAATCGCACACCACGATGAGTCTGTCTTCCCAGACTCGTATACCTTTGCTCCTGAACGATGGATCGATGAGGACAACAAGATCAGGAAGGATTTGGAGAGGTCGATGATTGCGTTTTCTAAGGGCAGTCGTGGATGTCTCGGTAAAAAGTAAGATCTACTATTATTCCTTGAAATGGAGGCTCTACTGACATGTTCTTAGTCTTGCATTGTGCGAGTTGTACCTCTCTCTCGCTGCTCTGGTTTTGCGGGTCATGCCCTACATGCGTCTGTACGAGACAACGGAGCGGGATGTTCGCTATGACCATGACATGTTCATTCCGATGACGGAGAGCGGAAGCAAGGGGATCAGAGTGATTATCGAGAGCTAGATTATGCGCTCTCCCTAATACGAATTACTTTATCATGCTTGTTCGCTCTAGTCTGTACCTCGCGCTATCCTACCCGATCTGTACTAGCCTCATTTTGCAGGGCATACCAGAGTGGGTAATCCGGAGTTCACAGCCACTCGCATTTGTCGCTATTTATCGCTTATCACCTTGAATCAACTTAGCTGTCGATGATCAGCTGCCGAAAGTGCCGAGGTGACCCTTTAGAGATATCATAAGTGGAATTTGAGATGGAGTTCCCTATGAGGCACCGGCCAATCTGGCATCGCTATTTGCTCAAACTTTTGCCACCAGGCCTCCGATTCGAATGACTGACCGATTCAGGTTTAGCTCTCAAGCCGTCAGCTATGGCAGGATCTAGGTATAACTGGCCTAATATATAAACGCTCGAGCTTCAGCAGTCGCTATTGATCAGTTTTACAGCAAATATCATCATTCTTATCTTCATAACATGGTTTCAAAGATGGATACTCGCGGCTACTCCTATCCTGACGCACCTCCGCCATATTCCAGCCTTGATGCACCTACCTCAGCGAGAACATTCTCAGACACCAGCCAACCTCGTATTCTGCCTTCTCCAACGCTTGAACAATCTACACTTCATCCATCCGAGAAGCCCATCGCCATCCCAGCAACAAGCTCCAAACTCGGCTCGCCATTCCTACGAGCCTTCCCACCTATCCTCGAAGATCAATACCACCTACCCCGAGAAGTCTTCCTTAGATTTCTCGATGATCTCAACCGCGCGGCCGTCGCTAGTCCGCCAGTTCAGATACTGGGACTGGCCGGCAGCATCGTATCAATGATACCGCTGCACACCGCACAGATCGTCGGTAACTCGGTCAATGCGGCAGCTACTCTTTCGACTTACGCCATAAGTAAATCTCGGAGTGAACTCTGCATCAGCACGGCGAACAAAGAACTCTTCATGCCTAGAGGTCTCAAGGCTGAATTTACGAAGTTGGATGTTGTTGCTCGTTATGCTCGGATGCCCATCCTCAACAATGAGGGGAAGATTGAGAAGAACAGCGTGATTCTTGGACCGTTGGAAGATGTTTCGTCTCAGGCTCCAGTCACTGTACAGCAACGCAGACTCCAGGCTCTTGAACCATGGATCGCACCACTGGACCTTACACCGTTACCTGATTTACATGTACCAGATAACTTTGTCAGCAAAATGCATGCCTCAACGAGTGAGCGACAGCGAAAAAAAGAGGAAAAGAAAATGACCAAAGATAGAGCTAAAGCGCATGAGGACTGGACCGAAGATTCAAGAAAGGCTCGGGAGGATTATGAGAAGGAGATGCGAAAGATAGACGAGGACCTCGCAAAGGTTCAACGGAAGCATGCAGATGAGCCTCGCAAGTTGGAGAGAGAGTTGAAGAAGCTGGATAGGGAGAGGGAGAAGTGTGAGAAGGAGTATGAGAAGGAGATGAGAAAGGTGGATAAGGATAGACGGAAGGATGATAAGGAAGAGGAGGGTGTGAGAAAGGTGCTTTGGCTGCTGATCAGACCAATTGGCAACGAGTCTATGGCATGACATCTCACAGGTGCAAACGACGCTAGAGGTGTAATTCGATTCACGTATAGATGGGATACTAGTTTATAAGTTCATGAATATCATTCTATCCGCTGCGCCTATGTTTTGCATGCAATTTGTTTATTTTCCGATTCCTCATCGTCGCGCCAATCCAACATCCAATCCCATCGGCTTCCTTAAGAAGCCCTCCCTAGTCTCCATAATATCCTGCCTCAAACGAACATCATATCGCTTAATCCAAGTAGCAGCGATAAGTCTCATCTGCATCTCAGCCAAGTTCCTGCCAACACAAGATCTAGGTCCGTAACTAAAGGGGATGAAAGCATTCTTCTGCTTGTCAGTCAAGTTCTCCCAACGCTCAGGCTTAAACTCATCAGCATCAGGGCCCCAGATTTCAGTAGAGTGGTGAATCGTGTAAGTGGGCACGCTGAGAACAGTGCCGGGACCAAAGTATCGTCCGTGAAGCGTAACGCCCTTGTGGTTTGGGGGAATCTCGCGGGGCAGACCGATACCAGAGGGGGAGTGAATGCGCAGAGTCTCGTTGATGCAGTGGCCAAGGTAGGGAAGATGCTTGACAGATTCGTAATCGGGAATAGCAACGTCCTCGGGAACAACAGCAGAAATCTCCTCGAACAGCTTCTGCATGACTCCAGGCGTTCTAACAACATGATATAGCAGCGCACAGGAAGAGTTAGAAGTAGTATCACTTCCAGCAATGAGTTGAGTAAGTGCTTCAGCGGTGAGCTCATCACGACCAAGAGGTTCACCCTTCTCATCGCGGCCCTGCATGAGACGAGCCAGGAGATCCTTACGGGTGGAATCACCGCCGCGCTCGAGACGCTCGCTGACGCGGGCGATGGCGATGCCGGCGAGGTTCTCGACGGCTTGGAGACCTTGGCTGAAGAAGGGATCGGGGAGATACTTGGCGTAGGGCTTGAGTTGGGGGAGGCAGCCGAGAGTGGCAGAGACTTCACCGCGGCGGTTCATGATCTCGACGGCTGGGGCGTAAATGGTGGGACTGGTGGGGGAGGCCTTGACTTCAGCGATGTCGGCACCAGTTGAGAGCATGCCTATGAGTGTTAGGAATATGATCAGCAAGAGTTCTGGCTATGCTTACCGAAGGGCTTGCCAAAAGCGAGATCAGCAATGATATCGAAAGCAAGAAAGTTGACTACATAATGTCAGTATGATCCGAAACTAGGTTTGGTGATTACTTACACCAGTTGAGGCAGTCAACGCTTCCATATCCATCAGCATCCTTGTTGCTAGCAATGCGATCCCATTGGTTGATAAAGATATCCAGATTCTGTCGGATATAGGGCTCAAACTCCAAAACAGACTTGGGCGCAAAAGTATGCGATACGATCTTTCTCTTGCGAGAGTGCTCAGCTCTGTCGCGAGTGTTGAAGAGACCCCGACGGATAGAGACAAAGGTATCATAAAAGTCACTGATTTGTTAGTTCTGCGCCCCCAATGTCATGGTACAAGAGAACTCACGCCTTGAGGAAACCATTTCCGTGACCGTAGATGGTGTTGATAGCATCTGCATCAGCAACACTAACATGGTTCGGCGCAATGCGAACCAAAACACCCAGCTTCTTATGGACCTGATCAACAATCTCGTAGCGCTTTCCACGTCGACATGTAGATAGCAACCAAAGATTGGTGAACTGCGCAGGGAAAGGGGCGGGAATACCGCGGAGGTTGGAGTTGCTGATCCATGGGAGGATGTACCATGCTACGAGAGCCACGGCGAGGGCGACGGGTGCCCAGGGAGAGATCAAGAGTCCTGTGAGAGCCATTATTGCGAGATTTGACAGGGAGGGATATTGGAGGATGACTTGAGGAGTAGGAGGTGAGTATTTGTATCAAGATATAATTACTAGAGCGGATAGTAGGATGCCCCGGATTTACCCCAGATGCGAGTGTTGATGAGCTCCGAGGAAGCCTTTCTTTATTGGGATAGTGCAGTTTGCTCCTCGGCACTTCCATTATATGGCCTATGATTGGTCAATGGTAGCTTTCATTGTATGCCATTGGTCAGAATCTGGTCATAGCGCTGATAGATGTTACGTGTGAGATCTATTCAATGATTGCAGACGATGTATTTTCTGTGTTTTAATGCTATTAAATCTATTTATGGTGTCATTTCGCCTTAATGGCCAGTACAGAAGCCGACCTCCAGCGCGATTGTTGCCCGTCGTCATTTGATCTGCTTCTCAGTTCTCGGCAATTCGGCGCATCAGATTGGCTCCTGTTCCGCGGAACTGGTCGGCAAATGGGCACGGAAGTCGGGTGCTTGCTGGGAGCATCACGACTATCTTGGCACCGCAAACCTCATCCATAGTGGATCATCAAGTACCTTTTGCAACAGCCTTCCCTCAGTGCCAAATACCACCTCGACACCACCATCCGGCAGGGTCGGCAGAACAACGTGGCAGCCAGGAAGTATGCCTGTGCTAGGACATCGAATTGCCTCAATCCTATCTCCCAACAAAGGCCCCCATTCCACGGTTGCCAGGTCAAACTCAGCCCATGAGGTCTGCACAGACGATTTCCCCAACACGTCCAAGAACGCTGTTGGGACGAGCCTGGTCACATCTTCCAAATGATCGATAAGCGTCACAACATCATCTGTGAACTGATTGTTGAGGCGCAAATTCACCTCCTTGCGTATAAGCACTGCAAGATCTGCCAGGCTCAAAGTACTCAAAATTTCGCGAACCGGCGCAGAGACAGAGATGTATTGGAGAAAGCAGCCCAGGGTCTGAGGGTGAACTTGAGGGTCGGTTCGTTTCCGGCCATCCACGGCAATGTTGAAAACAGAGTGCGGATCCTCGCCATCTTCAAGGCTGTCGATAGGTGCTTGGACGGCGACTGCAGTACGCCACATGAGAGCTGAAAAGGCATCATTGGTAGAGATCCATTGCTGGTCCGTTGGCTTAGTCGCACGAATGGGCGATGCCTCGGCTTTGAGGAAAGCAAGCGCTGATGGAGAAAAGTAGAAGACCTGTCCACGGAATGTCGTGCTTAGCATCGCGGGAGACGCTCCTGTTGGCGTAAAAGGTAGAATAGTATACTCCGGGTGGTCCTCCGGACGTCCTTTGTTGCGGCCAGAAGGGCTTGTGACACGCAGCCTGTCGGCAAGCATGGCATCATCGATAACAACACGAGTTGAAATCTCAAGGCCCTGGATGCGGCGGCACTCTTCTGCCCAGACTTTGGTCCAAGTGAGATAGGTCGTGGCATCGCCGACCATGTGAAAAACACACCACCCGATTATCACGCCGCCACGAATGAAGTTGGCTTGGGCCAGAGAAATGTGCACAGGCTTCCCTGGCTGAGGCCAAAGAGGGCCCGGCATAATGAGGTCGGCATCGAATGCTGAGATGGGGAAATGCTTCGCTTTGAGCTCTTCGTAATTCCATTCATATTTCTCCGGGTCTCGTAAGTCCTTAAAGGTCATTTGCCCAATCAAGTCAGCAGGCGATTTCTGCAACTTGAGCACATTCGCCTGCTTTGCTTTGAGATCGGGCACTGCCTCTGAAGCCATGGAGCCTATTCTCTGGCAGGCAGCTTTATAGCCCCCTTTGAGAACTTCCATGGCTCTTTCGAGATTGGTATCATCTGCCAACCGCATTGGGAAAACATAGCGAAGATAACCTCTTGGCCCAACACACTCAATGGCTGTCAGCTCAGGGACATCGCTTAAACTGGACGACATGTTGGTAGAGGTAGTATGGTCTGCAACTTCGAAGAATGAACAGAGCCACAAGAAATGAAAGCTTTCAAGAAATCTGGGGTGCTGGAAGTATTAGCACATTTTTGTATGTTTATGTTACATTGACTTCGACAGACAGGCATATGAGGCTATTGGTCGACCCTTGACAGTTGAACCCCCAGAATGAGTTGCTTAATTGGGCATAACTTCCGATAATTGATACGTCGGCTGTCTTCGAATGTCATGATGTTTTTATAGACCAGAAACGCATGATACGAGAAGCCTGAGCAGTCTAATAAGTAATTTTGACGCTTACATATAGTACCTCTCGTTTGTGCTGAATTCAGCGCAATAACCTATGGTGCCATATATTACGGGGTAAACCAAATGCATAGCCAGATTGGAAATGCTATCCTGAGTCAGATTCAGTTCAGTTCGCGAACCAACTGAGTCAACCCAAGACGGACAACATCCTCGAGGGATAGAATCTAGAAATATCGAACCCTGGTCGTCAAGAGGAGACCGATTGGACAACGGAACACGGCCCGGCACACGCTCGTGGGAACAAGGCGGAAATGCCCGGAAGAGTATTTGGTTGGTGCGGTTGCGGTCTGATGCAACGTCATGTTGGTGTCAAACGTGCAAAGGAACCTGGAAGTTCCTCATAAGCAAATGACACTCCGTACAACTGCAAATGTTGGTTGGTTGGCTGCTTGTCTCCAAACACAGGCATTAAGATTTATCCGTAAACATGTTCCTACCAACGGTTTTCCCAGAACAGAGCGTGGTCGTGCTTTTCCATTACAATGCACGAACATATTTGAACTTCAATTCTCTCGGCCTTCCCACAAGTTGAATCTTCGAATGTTTGCCTCTTAGAATCCCTCGAGACACTGGTCAAGAATGGATTCCCCGATCGACCCTCGAATCATTGCCATCGCCGGCCCTCTCCCCCCTGACGTCGACCTCACTGCCAATACTGCGTCATCCGACAGAGCCGCTATAATCAGTGTATTTATACTCGCTCTGATCGCCATCGCACTTCGATTTACTGCCAGAAATATCCAGCAGACCAAGATACATTGGGATGACTGGGTTATCATCATCTCGATGGTACTTCCGATCCGTTCCCTAACTCCAAAGCTTCAGTAGTTGACGAATGGATAAGGCGCTCGTGGGAGGTACTGCAGGCTTAGCTATAGCAGGTATGCTAGCATCACAAAGGCCGGCCTTACTTTCATACTAACAGGTCTCAGGTGGCCATTACGGTGCAGGTAAACATATATGGGCGGTCGACTTGGACAGCCTACAACAGATCTACAAGGTGAATTCGGGCTTCCATCACTCCAATTTCCCGATCAGCTAATAATGGCAGATACTTTTCGGATACACGTTCTTGTACTCTGCGTCATGTGCTGTCATCAAGATATCGATCCTACTGTTCTACGGCCGCATTTTCGTTTCCACGGAGCTTCTCTTCTCCCTTTCCATGAAGTTCGGGTACTTCCTTTCAATATCATATCCCATAGTGATCTGGGTCACTATGGGCAACGTCTGTCGACCATTAGACCACTTTTGGACTCAGTTCGCGGGCACGAATGGGACCTGCATTGACATTAATACGTTCTTCCTCGCCCTTGGTATCATCAACATGATCAACGACTTTTATATCCTCCTTATACCTATACCACATATCTTCCGACTTCAAATGTCACTGAGGAAGAGGATCGGCGTTGCTGGCATTCTTCTGTTAGGTGGTTTGTAAGTTACTCATGTTTGGCTATGAAGACCTTTCAACTAACTATTGCCAATAGTGTCTGCGCTGCTAGCGTCGTACGCATCCACTTCCTCGCCGAGCTTTCTAATACCAATGACGTCACAAGAGCCATGGGACCTGTCTTCATTTGGTCTGACCTCGAACCGTGTATTGCAATTGTATCTGCATGTCTCCCGCACCTTGCACCGCTGCGACATATAGTTCGAGGCAAAATCTCTTCAACGTTCGGCAGTCAAGATGCAAAAGGAACAGGGATTCGCTCCAAGGAGTCGAAGAGCGCTACGTCGAACTCAAAGGGGCCTATGTTTACATACGGCGGGTCCAGGTATTTTGGCGGAGGGGATAAGCTTAAGCTTGCAGACCATGATGATGAGGTTGAGTTGACTAACCGGATAACCGGTGGCTCAGTCTTAGGACACGCAGTCTCCAATCACTCGAGCTCAGCAGAGAATATCGACAGACAAGGCATCCATGTCCAAAGGAGTTACATCCAGCAGACAGAGCAAAGATGATGGATAGAGGGAACGAGGAAACCCAAAGACAAGAGATTCGATCTGAAATCTATAGTTTGTAAAATTAAAAGAAATATATATTAGAGTGCTAAAGAAATACACCTTTACTACGAGATAGGGAAAACCGGGCAAACCGATAAAAAACCCTATCCCTCCATAACTCCACACCAGATACTATACTAGCCAATCCCATTACCACTTCTTATTGACTCAAGATCACAGCCATGTACCAAAGATCTTCATGTAAATCATCTTGACAACCTGCACCTCTACACAATAAAGCAATAACTCAGCTGCCAAAAATCCCACAAAAGTAGTTGCTGGCTGAGCAAAGCTGAACGCGGGCCTGAACGCCGGAATCCAGGGTAGGGCGAAACCAATAGCCATGATCGACGCAGTGGAGAACATAAGGATCGGTGCTGCGCGGCTCTGGATGAAGGGAATTTTCGCTGTACGGAGCAGGTGCACGATCATTGTCTGGGTGAGAAGACTATCACGGTGTTAGTGGCATACAATGTGAAGGGCTGATGGGGGCTTACCCTTCAAGAAACCAATGTGTTTGTGCGAGTTTCACATTATCGTTGGTAGTTCGGATACCATAATAGAACCAGTTGAGAGAAAAAGTGCACATGTCGATGACTGAACTGGTAGGACCGAGGACAACAATGAACTTGAGGATATCTACTGCTTGTTAGATATGTTGGGTTTAGGGTTATCGGAGACCTACCTTTTGCATTCCATCGTCGTGGTTTCGTTAAATACTCTTCATCAACGCGATCCCAAGGAATGGCAATCTGACTGATATCATACAGAAGGTTCTGAGCGAGAAGTTGAATGCTAGTCATCTATGTCCAAGTTAGCATACTCCCTGAAAGGTATGACAAGCTACTCACCGGCGTATAAGGCAGCCAAGCACTAGCCGCTAGAATACTAAAGACATTACCAAAGTTGGACGAAGCAACCATCTTGATGTACTTGATAGTATTCCCATGCGTAATTCTGCCCAGAATCACACTCCGCACAATGATCGAAAGCCCCTTCTCCGTCAAGATCAAATCCGCACAGTCCTTCGCGACTCCAGCCCCAGAGTCAACAGAGATTCCAACATCTGCGTCTCGAAGCGCACCACAATCGTTGATCCCGTCGCCGAGCATACCAACGCAGTTACCAGCTTTCTGAAGAGCGAGTACGATCAGACTCTTCTGCTTGGGCGTTACCTTGGCGAATACACTGCATCGTTCGACGGCGAGGTCGAATTCATCGGAGTCTTCGAGCAGGGCGAGTTCAGGACCGGAGATGGCTTCGGCGTCGTCGTCCATTGTTTCGGAGTGCTGGAGAAGTTCGAGGGAGCGGCAGATGTTGAGAGCCACAGGGAGGGAGTCGCCGGTCAAGACTTTGACTTGGACACCGAGCTCGGTGAGACTTGCGATGGCGTCTTTCGCGTCGTCCTTGGGAGGATCAGAGAAACTAATCATTCCCTCGAGGGTCATGTTTGTCTCGAGAAGATCGAGCTCATTGACGTGAGACTTTCCGAGAATGCGGGACGCAACGAGAAGAACGCGATATCCTTCCATGTTCTTCTGCATGGCGAGCTTTCTCCATCGAGATTGCATCTCAGTGCTGAGATACTCGCTCTTACCGGCTGAGCGCATGGATGAACAGCGAGTGAGGACTTCGTCGAATGCGCCTTTGACGATGAGGAGGTACTGGCCTGTGATGCCGCGGACGATACAGCCTGAGCGACGACGTTCGAAGTCAAAGGGAATGACGCGGACTTGTTCGTAGTGGGCTACGCCGACTTCATCGCCATTGGGGAGGTGATAGTTGAGAATAGCCCTGTCCATGTTATTGCCGCTGTTACCTTGAATCTGTGAGTCGATCTTTGCGAGTTCCATGATGTTGAGGACATCTTCGCCTTCGGCATTGGAGTACTTGTGTACAGAGAGCTCATCCTTGGTCAAAGTTCCAGTCTACCTCATCGTTAGTATTCAATCAAGTCATTGAACTGACATGCATACCTTGTCGCTGCAAAGAACAGTCATAGCACCGAGATTCTGAACCGAGTCGAGACGCTTGACGATAGCTTGCTTCTTGGAAAGCTGGTGGGCGGCTCGCGCGAGATTGGCGTTGACGATGGCGGGAAGCATTTCGGGAACAAGACCGACTGCGACACTGATGCTGAAAAGCGCCGCATTCTTCCAGTCCCCTGTTACCTTGCCGGAAATGCACAGAACCTGGACGTTAGTTAGTTTGAGTAGGCGAATCAATTTGGGAAGTACTCACGATAGGAACCATGACGATCATGAAGCCGATGAGCATCCAAGTAACATTGAGAATGCCCTTCTGGAAGGCATTGGGCTGTCTCTTCTTCTCAACCTCCTTGACCATCGTCGCAATCATCGCGTCTGGAACTATTAGCTCAAATCGCGGGAACAAATTTGCGAGACTTACCATCGCCCGTCCGAACAACAAGTCCAACACCATGGCCGCTCACAATATTCGTCCCCATAAGCGCAACATTGCTAAAGTCAAAGATGGAGAAAGCCTCCTTCGCATCATGAGGTCCTGCGTCCTTACCCACAGGTTCACTCTCGCCCGTCCAAGCAGACTGACTGATCCGTAAGTACGAAGACTCGAGGATGAGGCAATCAGCTGGGACAATTGCACCAGGGACCAGAATGACAATATCGCCGGGGACGAGGTCAGTCTCGAGAACCGTGCCCTCAGTCCAGGAGAGTTGAAGCTCGTCGGTGTATGTTGCTGGTCGACGGACTCGAATCTTGGGAATGATGGCGGATTGAAGGCGAAAGACGGCGACGCCGCTTTGGAATTCCTGCCAGAAGCGCACAGCGACAGAAATAACGATCATGACCATGAGAACAGCAAATCCTTCCTATACCTCATTAGCCCCATCGTCACATCTGCTTGTAACAAAACTCACCCAGCTAGGATCCGGCATCGCAACATTAAGGATCGCCAGAAACATCAACAAGATATTAAACGGATTCGGAATGACACTCAGCAACAGCATAAACCAAGACTGCGGCTTCCTCGACGAAACAACATTCTGTCCATGAATGCGTTTTCGCGCAGTAGCTTCAGCCTCAGAGATGCCATCGCTGCTCGAAACCAGATGCGCAAGCGCCGTATCAGGAGTCATAGACGCAATCCACCGAAGAATATCTTCTGGCGTGCTCTTGGTTGCCCTATCTGGGTCTAGCTGCCACGTTGCGGTTCGCGCGCGGGATTTGCCGTTGCGTAGGCCAAGACGGCCGAGGATGTTGGTGTCGCGGCGGGCCATGGTGTTGGCGGATCATATGTTTTTGAGATTCTGCACCCAATCTGAACTGTCAGTTTAATCCATCTCGTTGGAATGGATAGGATTGGATTCGTACAAAACCTAAGGTGGATCAAAGTCTGCTGCTTCAGACTTGGCGATTCCTCTGAAGAGGAGAAGTTCCAGCGAGTTCTCCAGATTTGCGAAAGGTAGGTAAACTGCAACAAAAGAGTCGTTCATCGAATTGAACAGATTATTTTGGTGTATTGTAACTAAAGTAGAGTAAAGAAAGCTTTTGCAGAAGTTGGGGGGATCAGCGATATATACAAATCATGAACTTGTAAACCTTCTCCTGATAAGAGCCTAAGAAATGGCACACTAGCTAAGAAATGATAAACGAAAATCTTTTCCAAACTAACACGGCCAAGAGACAAAAGCATGTGTTATTGCTTGTGGGGGTGACTCATGCCGAGAGTATCCATCTAATAACCTCTCGTATAAAACGTGCCGAATACCCTTGGCGACAAGACCTCCAGAACCGGGCGCGACAGCAAATATCTCATAGCCAAGCGCCAAGTCACTATCAAGCCACCTGCATACAAGAGCCGAGTTCCGAATAACAAGAAGAACTATGTGGAATGTGGTCATTGATGTGCAACATTGAACTTGGTGATACTGACAAGAAATCGCCTGATGCAGAGTCATGTATCTTCCTCACTGATCCTCAGCGGATTTGGCATCTCCGAGAGAAAATTTCCCATGGAATTCTGAATGGTGTTATATTGCCAAATTACAAAAACACAGCCCAGCGGGCAATGCCGTGATTAACAATTGGCGATCAGGCACTGCCGCACTGCTGCACAGCCCCGCTGAACTAAACTACCGACCTCCCTTTTTCGCATTTGCGTCTTTTAAGTCTCTGATGGTTTCATGAACGGCACGTCAATATCCGAAATGGTACTCCGTATGTGATTTTATATAAGTGGTTTGGTGAGGCTTGGGTCTAGACTCTGGGCGATATCGAGGACGCGTAAGCCCGCTAAGAGCGCAAGGGAGAGCGAATCGTGTTATACCCGGCGTATATGCACGTATACATAAAACTTCCAAGATAAATGCTGATGTAGTGTTCGGGTTTATGGCCAAAGAGCTGTTTTGCTCCAGGTGCTCTGGGCGGGATCCAAAGTGTACTTCAATCGCTGATGCAGCCGATCACTAGAAGCCTGCCAGAACTCGACAGTCTGCGGCGCAACCGCATACACCACCCATCCCTCAGAACTTGGCTCTTGTCCCTCACTCTCATGGCCTTTCACGGCTTCCGCCATCTTGGATTCCAGCTCATGCGGGTCATTAAGTGGTTCGCTCTGCCTCGACACCTTGGCAGTGATCTTGGCCATAGCCGATCGAGCCGTCCAATCCTGCTCACACTCACTTCTCGACAGGGAGCTTGCTTTACCGCGTAGACGGATCTGTCGTCCGATTTTGGGCCAGTAGAATGTAAGTGCGACGTTGTTGTTGGATGAGATCTGGCGGCCTTTGGGGCTGGTGGCTTTGATGGCGAAGTGCCAGCCCCGGTGATCGACGTTCTTGAGGATTAGGACACGCGCATCGGGGTAGCCTTGCTCATCGACTGTTGAGAGTGTTACGGCGTGAGGTTCGGGGACGCTGGCGGAGATAGCCTCATCGAGCCATGTCTCGAATGCTTGGTGAGGGGTTTCGGGGAATGAAGCGAATTCTGCTTTTGGATGCGATGCTCCTTGCAGGACAGGGAGCGCACGAAGCTTGGCTTGGAGTCCGGCGTTTGCCATTGTGAATGATCTTGAACCTATTTTTGGCCGAGGGAAATCTGTTAAGCTGGAAGGGCGCTGGTATTAAAGAATAGTTGAGCTGCTGAGTGTGACTCGCACGATCCGATTGTGGAAGTATCATGGCTGATCACCTAATCCGTATCTGATTCATCATGATCCGGTATCGGATTCAATACCCTCATACATTACGCTCTACCGTAAAACGATCGACCCAAAAACTTCAGCAGTGAGATTTACTAAGCGAGGTTGTTTTTATTGATTGACTGATTTCGATGACGCCATTACATCTAAACGACATACCTGAAAATTAAGTCTTAGCTATATGACCCTCGAGTTATTAGTGATCTGACTAGTCCTCTGACCTTTCCTGGACATAAATAAGCTGATCTATTGGAATTTTAGATTTCTAACTTGTTATACAGCGGCGAACGGGTCGAAGAATCTTTCGACAGATATATAGGCCCAGTAAAGAAAGCGGCTACATGAGTGCAATCGCCTCCTTGGAGATTTGATACACAATAGGAATGACATCAAGTATTTCGTCAGTGATTCAGACCGTCTTGGAAAAGTCTATCATTTATCCATGTCTATTTTTAGCATTCGATTAATGTAGAGCCGTAGGTCGTTGCGCCTCCAAAACATGAGCTTTGTATACACTGAACAAGCTGCCTCGGTACTGACTGACAAAGATCAGTCTTGGGTATGCTGTGGTACTTCAAGAGACGCAGTCAACGGCGCCTCATCCTTGTAAAGAGCCTTTACTGGTTCACAAGCTTGCGAAGAGAAGACTCAATCTGACTCTCCTTATCCCCCAGTCGTCCAACCTCCGTGCCCTAAAAGCCCATTAATTCAGATCCAAATATAGCGCAAATTCTTCAACTTACATTCTTGACCTTGACGACAGTAGGAACGCCATTGATGTTATAAGGCGGAAGGCGATACTTGTTCTTAGGAGTAGCCCTCCACTCCTCACGCGAACCCACGCGGACGATGTAAGCGGTAGGATCAGAAGCCCCGCCAAAGACAGCGTTTAGCGCGGGGAGAGCATCGCGGCAGTCGGGACACCATGAGGGCTCGCCTGAGGCGAAGTAGACGACGTAGTGAGTGTCGGTGGAGGTCGGTGGGGTGTTGGCGTCGATGAGAGGCATTTTGGCGGTGTTGCTTGTGATGATTTTTTGTAGGTGATGAAGGGGAGAGTAGAGTTAATGATGGGTTTTTGTGCAGGATTGAAGGATTAAATGGATGGGAGTCGAAGTTTAATCGGCTTGATATGTCAGCGAAGATTCTCGAGCAAGGCGCAGAGTCGCAAAAACTTAACTGCCTCTTGATGACTAAGACAGTGCGTGGCTTTATTGACACATGCTAATGGGGTCACCAGTGGTGGCAAACGACAGTGCGCGCTTATTATCCTGGTACGTTTTCAAGCCTGTCAGGTCCCTCTCACAAGTCTTCCTAGAATGCTAACTTGCTGATGAAACCTTGAACATTTAAATCGTTACCAATATGCTATCTTGCTGAATATTGCCGTGCCCGCGGTTACGCACACTGGCACAGTGAAGTGAGCGGGGCTCATCGTATGACGAAAAGTCTGAACGGATGTCGTGATGATGCACCTTTCTGGAGAAACATTTATCTTCATAATCTATTAGACATCTACAAGGCCTCAGTGCATCGGTCCAGATCACCGGCTTATCTGAGCCCCAAAGAAAAGAGTTTGAAGGAAAAGAGGAACGCAGAAAATCATGCATTTCAGACATATTCATTCATTTCGTCAGTGCAACAGCTGCCCGCGATCTACATGGTATATCATAACTCATAATCCTCCCATCACTTAAGAAGCTTCCAAGAACCAGTCTCAGCCCAGATCCTTGCATACCACTGATGCAGCTCAGTAATCCACGGGGACATAGGGCCCTTGTTTCCCGCGACCTTACCCTCGCTGGAGAACAAAACACTCTTAAGGCGCAACTCAACCTCCTCGTGCGTCTTGTCGATAGTAGCGCTGATCTGGAAGAGACCGTCAGAGGGGCGCAGGGGCTGGTTGCTCGGTGAGTCGCCGCAGCGCACGGTGATGGACGTAGGAGTCTTCTCAACCACTTCGAAATGATCAGTGATGATAGCACCTTTGTCGTAAGTGCTTGTGGCGAGTTGTTCAGGATCCCAGAGCTGATGCTCTGTCTCGGGACCTCGGTACTTCAATTGCGCGTAGCGACGCTGAATAGCGAAGCCTAAATCGGTGAGCGATAACTCGAAACTCAATGAGACAAAGGTCACTTACCCCAACCACTCCAGACTCCACGACAGAACTCAAGCGTCAAATCATTGTTATTCTGCAACAGTTCCGGACGAATCTTGCTAAAGGGAATGCGCTTGATGACGACATCCTGGGTAGTAGGGTTACCATTCGGATTAGCCCTCCTGAAGAGTCGAGAGGACCAGATGGGGTCGTTGGCGGGGAGCGGGGAGATGACGGGGTTCTGAGATGCTAGGTACGCGGCGGCTGTGGAAGTGCCCAACAGGCCGGTAAAGACTGTTTTTCTGGCCAAGCGAAAGATGCCCATGGTGAGTGAGTGGTTTTGAGGGTGAAAGTGAGGTAAAGATTTGAGGTTGATGAGAGAGAGATAAGAAGCGCGTTTAATTTTCGGGTGGGTAATTCATGCTTGTGGGTGGAGAGAAATCCACTTTTTGATTGGTTGGGGGGGGAATGCATCATGCGACCAGGTGCATTGCTGTGCATAAAAGTGGCTGGGAATAGCATCAAATCACATGCTCCGACGCAGTAGCTTATCATGCATTTCACATCACATCATGGGTCAAAGACTTTTATTTCATTATCAACCATCAGAATATCTAATAACTCGAAGTCGGGCGATGATGATTTTATGCTTAGCCCTGCTGCTCCCAATTGCCCTTCTCATCAAACTTGACCAAGTTTCCGCTCAACAGCGCATGCTGAAGCGCCCTACCAATATTCATGACCTGAATTCCTCCCTCAATAGGCAAAGGAACCGGCTTATCCTTCAACACTGCATCCGTAAATTCATTAGCCTCCAGCGCAAACGCATCCTCGAATCGCTGCCAATACTCAGGCTGCACCTCATGACGAATACCAAGCTTATCCGCAACAACGACATTGTTAGCCTTGGGAACAACATTGACTGAAATCTTGCCAGTCTTCCCAGTAATTTCAGTGCAGACGTCGTGGCCGTGGGCTTGGGTTCGGGAACAGTAGAAGTAAGCGATCTTACCGCCCCAGAATTCGACGACGCCGACTGCATTGTCAACGTCGTTGAGGTCCTTGAGTTCAGGGTGGTGTTGGAGAGTTCCAGTCGCCCAGCAGGCTTTGGGGATGGGGTTGCCGAGGTACCAGAGAGACAGGTCGATGTCGTGAATGGCGCAGTCGACGAAAATGCCGCCGTTGCGAGACGCGTAACGGACGAAGAAACCAGTCTCATCAAGAAGATCACAGGTGTTGGATCGAACCATGAATGGCTTCCCAATGGCCTTGTCGTTGTAGATCTTGGTAGCTGCATCACGGTATGAAGCGTCAAAACGACGAGAGAACCCTGCCATGACCTTCAGGTGAGGGTTCTTCTTTGCTGCATCAACGACAGTTTGAGCCTATTTCCACGGTTAACAAAGTGTCAGTAAAAGAAATTGGGGCGACAGGTACCTCGGCCATATCAGTGCTCAAAGGCTTCTCGCAAAGAACATGCAGTCCTTTGGCGACGGCTGCAAGAGACTGACTGGAATGCACATCGGTGCTGGTAGAAACCCAAACAGCTTGAAGTCCAGGATGATTGAGCATCTCATCATAGCTATCATACACCCCGATGTCGAATTCTTTGTACTCTTCGTTCTCCTTGGCCCACTTAACCTCGTGCTCCATCGAGCTGCATACTGCGACGACTCGAGCACGAGGTACCCTATACAGAAGAGTGTGGACGTGTCGCTTGCCCTGGTTCTAGTTAGTAAATTTGATTTGAGGAGGGCAATAAATATTTACCATGCGGCCAAGGCCAACAACCGCGATATTCAAGGTATGAGACATATTGTAAGATATGAAAAACAGAGGGGACAACTGGAGGAATTTTTTGTAAGGCTGGGTTGGATGAGGATATTGAAGAGATGGAATAGGAAGCGGCCTCTTTATACCTCTCTGACTCTCTTCTTCATACCTGTTATGCGAGAGTTCATACTCATCTTGCGAACTATCTCCGAATATCTCGTCATGATAGACTTGATCATACTAAGATGCCAGCAAATACTTACCTATCTGAGCTGATGTCGCCGAAGTCCTGACGCCGCGACTACTATATTCAGAAATACTGCGGTGATAGCTGCCTAATTAAGTAATCAAGCCATTGAAGCTAGCTTTATTTGGCAGAACTCGGCGACTGCGCTAAGGATTGCCGCATTTAGTTCTTTGGCCTCAACGTAGATGTCGGAGTAATCCATCATTATAACATCAAAACAGACATCCAATACTCTACAACTCAACTTGCATACAGGCAGAATGAGTAAAGATGATCAGTAGTGTGATTTAATACAAATCTATTAAACGCTAAGGGGGTTTTGTTTTTAGAATTTTGCTAGTTATAGGTAGGCTATAAAAGAATTATATAATATTCAGGAGCTTAAGGTTTATGAACATAAGATGCTATGAATATTAGAGCTACTAGGCCTGTCGCATAGAGGCATATGCATAGTGTGCCATTAAATATAGAAAAAACGACCATTTTTGCATTCTCGATATTTAAACTAGATATAGAACATCGTATCTCTCAGCTTTTGATGAATTTGTACATCATCAGGACCTAGCTGCCCGGTTCCTCCAGCTGCCGAAGTTCCAGTAACGGACGGGGCTGCACTTGGCGACGGCGTGTCAAAAAGACTAGCCAAATAGCACCGCGCGCGCTCACACGCGATATCAGCATAGTACGCCGGGGGGCATAGACTAACAGCCTTGGTGGCGCGGCCGAACAGGTAGCACATATTGTGTGTGAGATCCTCTACGATATCGGCGATGGTCTGAAATGGAGGCGGAATCGACTTCGCATAAATCTGCCGGAAGATCTCATCGTGCACGATGTAGTAGTGACATGGGCGTGCGGTTCCTTGGAGTGCAGCGTGTGCCTGCAGGAAGAAATCCCAGTTCCGCGCTTCAGTCACTCCGCGGTCGACGACGGTACCAGGTTTAGTATTGCCGGATCTATCGCAGTCTTTCTCGGTGGTGGGATAGAATCTCGTTTTGTGTCTCTTGCCACAGACTATAATAGTGAAGCGCGGAAGGCCTTTTTTGGTATCAGCTGCTGGGTACATCTGCTCGCATGCGCGGCGGAGTTGAGGAAGCTCTTGCGAGAGAACCATGTCATATTGGCCTTCGGAGACTCCATCGCGGTATATGAGAATATTCTCCGGGAAAGCGGCGTGTTTGCCCTTTGTCTTCCAGAGGCCAAGACGAGATTTAAGCATCTCTGTGAGATCGTCCACGTTCTCTTGTCTCGCGCGCTGTATGCGCAAAGTTGCGGGCCACTGACCTAGGAACTTGTCAATGGAAGACACCATTGCAGAGACAGACGGCGCGTTGGAAGACGAGCCAGGTGAGGGATGCGTGACGTCGATGCCGACAACCATTGTCTTGTCCTGGTCGATGATGCCGAGATTCTTGTTCTCCACCCTCTGATTGATGCCGCCAAGCTTGAGATTGAACTTCAAAGCGATATTGTTCATATATTGATCGCGACCGCGGTCTTTTGCTAGTTTGGAACCCACCGAGCAGATAGTGTGGATACCATAGCTCTTGTCAGCGATCGTCTTGATGCGCTTGTATATTGGCATATTTGCTGCGGGCAGGATGATGAAAAGCAGATCTAAAGCTCGAGCGGCACGTTCTAAAGTTGGGCCGAGCGCGGGATCGTCTTGATGTTGAAGTTGGAGGCGTTGACCTGCAAACGGCTGAGCTGCGTTGACGCCAATTTTCTGTAGAGCGGTATGGAACTCATTCATAATGGCCCGCGAGCTTTGCTGGTCGAACGAGTCGTGCATCCCAGGAATAGAGATCACCAGGTATGACCATTTAGCAAGTGACGCGCCAATGTTAAATCGAATATCCAACATGTTCCAACTACCGAAGCGGAGATCAGCGGCCTTGTTGTTCTTGTAGATAACCTTTGGGCCAAAAAGGATGCGACCTGGGACTTTGATGAGACCCGGTGTGATCTTCAGGCCGAAAGAATGCTGAACGACGTTAGCAAGTAATATACAAAATTGAAGTGAAAACGCACCAAAAGTATGTTGGTGTTCTCATCGAGACCAACAGTCTTCACACCTTCATTATAAATGCAGTTCGCATTTTCCCACGGCTTTCGAACAGCGTGGCGAATCATCTGTTGCGCTTGGTTGACATTGAGCTTCGACTTGGAGGGCTGACCAGGAAGGACAATGCAGACTTCTGCTGGGAGATACATCGGATTGCCTCTGTTGCCACAGTTAACCAATGGAAGTTGGGGATTTTGTAGAACTAGATTGTATGCTGCGTCACAGTCAGTGATGCTTTATGGAGTCATGAAGAGTGAGAATAACTTATTCTGAAAAAGTCAAACACAGTGATATACTTCCCAGAGGTAGAGGCTGCTGAGCTCTCTGCCTGAGCCTTACCCTTCCCTTTGCCCTTCCCTTTCGCGCCGCCTTTGGCTACCGGCTTAGGTGCACCAGTAGAGCCGGCTTCACCATCGAGCCAGAACTCCACATCTTTGGCACCAGCCCCATGCTGTCTAACACGCGGTGGGTGGGCCAAGCCATGTCCATCGTCCTTTCTAGCAAGCCCGAAGATAGTCTTGACGCGGGGAATAATTTCATTCGCTTTGTTACGCTTCTCGGGAAGATGCGTTGTCTGTATGCGAACCAATTTGAGAAACCTTTCCAACATGACGGTGCTGTGCAGTCCGTAACCTTTCATGAGCGCCGGCAAAGGAACAGCCTGGTAAAATGCTCCATGGCTCACGTTGATGTTGACAAGAATGCGACAAGTCGCTACACGCACGCTCGAAAAGAAGCCTCGAATGATTTCCAAACCAGAGCCGATGTCTCCTCTGGCTGCTTCACTGCTGAGAGAAAAGCTCTTTGTCGATCCAATTGTGACGAGATTCTTTGCTGATTTGGCATAGTGGTTCAAAAAGATATTCAGAGCCTGCGTCAACTCCTGCTTATCTACCAATGACTGGTTGAGGCTGGTTGAGTTCAAGTAATTGACCAACTCGCCGACGTCTAAAGTTTTCGTATATTGGACACGAACTTTGTATACGGTAGCCCTAGCAGTCGGTTCGTCTTCACCTTCTGAGCGATATGGGACCTCGACGACTACCTCGTCCTGCAAAGACTTGGTTTTGGAGACAAGAGTAGACCTGAAGTCCGTTGCAATGTCGCCCTGTTGAGCTGCAAATTCCGGCGCTTGGAGTAGTAGCTGCACAACCCGGAAATGTTTCTTGCCAGCAGCTGCAGGGCTGATCTGGATATCGTATCGATGCAAGGTCAAGTTAGACGGCGGCAATAATTCGACGTAGTTGGCCGTAAGTTCAACCTTGGTGCCTCTGGTGCCATATCCTGGGCGGTTGGGAAAGCCTTCGGTTAGCCTTAGGCTATTAAGATCAAGCTTGTTTTTTGTCGCTGGGTGTAATGTATCTTCGACGTTTGCAACCTGTGAGTTTAGGCCTTGGGAGTTGCTATAGCATCGATATAATTAGTATCAGGTACGATCTTGACTTTGGTCCATATGGTTCTTACGGAAAGATCTGGGTAGTCTGCTGACCACCGCCAGTCTGCCTTCCATATCCTCCTCTTCCACCTCCAGCTTGTCCTCTACTACGGCCTGTATCGCCTCGAAAACTGCCGCGGCCACCTCTTCCCAGGCCTCTTCCCCCGCCTCTTCCCCGACTTCCACGATCTCCACCACCTCTGTTCCCGCTAGACATGGTATTAACTGGTTGAGCTGGGACACCAAGCGAGATATAGAAGCAAGTGATCCGGAAGTTGTCGAAGGAGATTGAATGAGAAGCAGCGATGCGGGGTATTGGGTGACTGCTGTTCCGTGTAGTGGCTGTGGCCTGAAGCAGGTTGGCCAACAGCTGAGTCGCTCTGACGTAAGTTCAACCCCTCTTTGCCAATGCCCAAACAGCAGGCCACGGTGCCCAAACTGTCTGGTTTATTCTCCAACCGTACTTTCGTTGTTGCAGTTTTGTAGTCACGCTGAAGTTGAATTCCCTACTCGCCTGTCGCAAACGTAGTTTAGCTGCGGCGGGTTTCTCGTTTACACTCTTGAGTAGGGATTTTTAAGGCACATATTTGTCTGGGCCACATGCTTATCAAGCAGGCATGTTATAGATGTTTACTTATTAGGCATCACTGCATTCTGACCACCATATGGTATTCGCTCAGCTTTATCTTCCCCTCCTTTTATCAGGCCGCACTTTCAATCCTACGTTCTGTAACTTCTTGTCTCGTAATATTTCTGTTCCAAGGCCTATTCTAAGTTACAGATTCATGACAGTCCTTAAACTCCGACACCGTCAATTCACAGCATTGGATAAAGCAGGCCTTCCTTGCCCAACAGCAAAGCACTAGCTCAGTATTCGGCTGAGGGCAATCAATGGCAGTGCATATTTGTTCACGATGCAGTGCCATCAGATGGCCATTAATAGCCCAGAAATCAGGCAATTACCAACAAAGGGACGAGTTCAATGTCGCAGTCAATGACTCGCACGAGGAGCTGCAGTCATCTGCCTGTGAGGTCTGTCAGCTATTCGCTTTACTGAAACCGTCGGCTCTAGACACTTCAACATGCTCCCTACGGGCAGTCCCTTTGAGCAAGCTTTTCACAAATCGCAATGCTTACGAACATCCTTTACGGCCAGACGCGAGCCTACTGTTTATTGACTCGGAAATGAATGAGCCACGCCCTGACAGGCGAAGGCATATGGGCCACGTTATAGCAGTTGAACCATCACCTGAAGCATCTCCTATCCCTGAACTCCGACGCTTCAACCATGAGACAATCTATTTTCAGCAGATCAAGTACTGGATCAAATACTGCAACAAAAATCACCTGCAGCACTGCAAACCAGACAAATTCATTCTGCCACCAAAGTTTAAAGTCATCGACTGCAGGGAGCCAGAAGATATCAACCGCAAGAAACCAACTGTTGTATCCGTGGGTGACGATTGCGAATATGCTGCATTGTCATACGTCTGGGGCAATATAGAAGACGAATTTCCCCAAGTCGTCAAGGACAGCATCAAGGTAGCTCGTCAACTCAACTGCGAATATTTATGGGTCGATCGGCTTGTAGGTTGGATGAACATCGAATGACAGGAGCTAATAATTTGCAGTGCATCAATCAAGACCCCAAAGACCCCAACAAGCAAGAACAGATAAAAAAGATGGATGCGATATATTCCCGAGCAATTTTCACGATTATCGACGCCGCTGGAACAAACTGCAATTCCGGCTTGGCCGGTATAACTTTCCCTCGCATATCCAGCCCAAAACAGCGATGCGTACAGGTTGATGGCGTAAAGCTCACCTACGTCGGTACACCTCCCGAAGAAAAGATTCGGTCCAGTACATGGGGTTCTCGTGGCTGGACATATCAGGAAGGACTTCTATCACACAGGCGGATCTTTTTCACCAATGAGCAAGTCATGTTTCAGTGCAATAATATGACTTGTCTCGAATCATTTGCTATTCCCATGGATGTCCTGCACAGACTTGATATCCCCAATACGAAAAAAAAGCCCATCCTTAAGGATACTGAGCCTCTTTTTCTGCCTCTTAAGGAAATTGGGACGCATTTAATGGAGTTTAGTAAGAGAAACCTTAGGCATGACAGAGATGCTCTAGATGCTTTTTCAGGGGTTCTGAACGCCTGTCACAGAGAAGAGGGATATTTCCACTTCCTAGGAAACCCGCTTATTCGTAAAAAGAAGGGTTGGCGTTGGATGATTAATGCTTGGTACCATGTCAAGCCTGGAGCTAGAAAGGCCAATTTCCCTAGCTGGTCTTGGACTGGTTGGAAAGGCAAAATCACGATGACCAGCTATGATACTCCGGACCATGACCTTCGATTGCTCAGGGAAGATGAATGTTCAGTCTCTCTCGATGATTTCAAGACGGCGTACAACACGAACCTTTCACAACCCATGAAACCCATCATTCAACTAGAAGGGATGATGACAATGATGTCGTTCGAACTCATTAAATGGGGTTCAGAGACAACTCTTCCAAACATGATGTTCAGTCAAACGGTGGTGCAGGATGGCCCTTGGGCTATACTTCCGTTAACCACGGATATTACGTGCTACTCGTTCCTGTACCTAGATAACGAGGCAATGACGGGCCTTTATCAATTCGAACTTCCAATCATGGTGTTGGAGTTTGGGATTGAATCGCGAGACCACAACATTATCATACTGGTACTAAGAGAAGAGGGTGATCTGTACGAAAGAGTTGGGATGGTTACCATAAGGGGCGGATTCGAGTCTAATATTAAAAATGGAAAGGCGCCAGCAAAGCTAACTATGTATAAAGACAAAAGTCGGGGATGGATGACCCGGGTACCAATAAATCCACGCGATTATATCTGGCAGAAGGATCTCGAGAAGAAGACTATCGTGTTGCAATAGAATATTTTATAGGACTGTTTCAAGGGCTATATTCAGGGGCTGGTTCATGGTCGGAAATTTGGAAAGAATTAGTATTGAAGAATTAAAGTCAGTCATTATAGTTAATGGGATTTATTGATTTCTTTTAAGTAAGATGTCCGTATGAAGAAAGGTTAGCTAAACTAATTAAGATTCAGGAACATCGAGTTGTACCGTAGTAAATAACAAAATCATTCTAACATAGGAGGAAGGGTTTATCAATACAATAAAATGTGTAGCAGAAGATGAGGAAATACAACATGGCTTCTTCAATTGAACACATGAGACTTAATCTAAAACTCGCTATGGCTTATAATATCTTTCCCTCAAAGCTTTGGGTAGTGGCCAAGCCTGGCAATCCTTAAACATCTGAACCGTCTTCTTAAGTGCTTCTTGTTCCCATGGATCAGTGAAGTAGCTCCCGTACATTTGTATAGCTAGGATGGCATTTACGAGACCTGGCTGGGTATCGGGATGTTGGACGGCAGTGCCACAGACTTGGAGGACTAGGTTTCGCACTTCGCCTTCAGCTTTGCGATATGCGGTGCGTACATCCTCGGCTTGTCTAGAGGGATTAGTGTAAGCACGGGCTCGGGCGTTGGAGGGCTTACGAGAGAAGAGGTGACTCTGCGATGAGAATCATCTTTGCTATCATCATGTGTTGCATGCCTGTGAGCGCGATCGGTGACGCATACCACATCGTTGGGAACACCTCTCCTAGAACTCGGTCTGGTGGTTGATGAAGAATTGGTTCGAAGCGGCCGGTCACATACTGCTCAAGATATTCCTCCTGCTCTTTGAGCTTATCTACCCGTTGAACCATTAGTACCTGGACACTATAAGAACTGAGAGACCACTCACGCCATCCACTCTCTGACTTGTCGTCAAATGACCATTTTGTGACTTGACTCGTATGAAAGACGATTCTATTTGCTGGCGATATATCTGACCACTCAGCAGGCGGTTCAACCATCTGCGCCGGATATCCTTTCCGAAGAGCATAGTAGACTTCCTGTCGTAAAGCAACCCAGTAAGATGCAATCAGGAGTTCTCGACGGTTAATAAGATCATCCGAGGTTAGACTTCGTAGAACAGCGTTCAGAATTGCGAGGAAGTTTACACCCTCATCTGGGCGAGTATCGAGAGCCGGGTCTTCATCTTCGTCATCGAGCTCTTCAAAGTGACGCAGAATTACAGCCGTTGTCACAATGAGCTCTCGGGTCTCTCCATCCTGTGTGGTGTGAAAATCCTTGAGGACGGGTATGCACTTGAGCATATACTCAACTGCGGAATGGGAACTGAGATTCGGCAACGGCTGGCCGCGATATACGATTCCTCGGGGCGTCTTGTACTTTTCAACGCGGCATAAGTGTCGTGCCGACATTGCTAAGATGGCATTTAGTAAAGGGGGATATCGCCTGGCTCGTTCCGGAACAACCAGTTGGTATCTTCGCTGCGGATCAACCAGATCGAACTGGACAGTCAGTATCGGCATTCCGACTCGGCGATACCGAACTCACCCAATGCGACAACTCTTCTATGAAATATCGTAAGAGGCACGCTTCTTGTACACCTTCTAAGGGCAAGTCCCGTTGATGAGGTGGTTCTAACGCATGCAGTAGGCCGCCCCAAGAAGGACCGCGTTGAGATAGTGCTAGTGGGTGCTGGGACGGTTGAGTTTGAAAGGCTGGCAGGGCTGAAGCCTGTGGGTGCTCGCCACGAGAAGGAGATAGACTTTCTGAAACTGCCGAATTGAAATATGTTGAATCTCCTAGTGCAAAGTCAAGGGTCCTGCCAGATGTTTCGTCGTTGTTTAATGCCGGGCGGCTTGCGATGTTTGTTGATGATGGTGAACCTTCATCGGCTAAAACGATTCTCTGTGTGGCTCGCCGCGAACTTGTTTGAAGACGAACTGTTCACCAATTAGCTACTTTTTCTGGGATTCTCATATAACAGGCACTTACACTCTTTGGCACTACTGTTGACCCAATTCTGCGACCCTGAGAACTTGGCGTCGTATTTTGCCGACGAGCCATCTCTGAACTGCCGATTCCTACCCAGACGGACACACTCGAGTCCTTTCTTGAGACATCGTGTGCATACAGCCTCAGCGCCGGCACCTATGACCTCGAGTTAGACTTTTGACGCTCTTTATTTTTGCCTAGGTTGCCTCGACTGGGGTGGACAGACATTTGAGATGTTTGCCTAGTCAGTGAGCGTTAGTCATGTGGCGATCCAGTGAGCTTGTTTCTTACTCTTGCATTCTGAACATGGGTTTTTAGGTACCTGCATGTCGATGCGGCTCAACTAGTGTCCTTCTATCTCCAGTAAAGAAGAGAAGAGTAGGAATCGCCGAGATCTGACGTTGAGGGCGGGGTTGGCAAATCATCGCCGATACATTCCCGAAACGGTAACCAATCGACGCTAAGTTGAATCTGGATGCCGTCTCAGTGCATGAAGGCATATTATCTTTCTTAGGAATACCGTAAATATTTCTATCAGCAGAAAAATGATAATATTAGAGTATCTTAGATGAATGGCTCGTGAGTATTGATAGCTTTTAAGCTTCAACGGTCAACGGCTATCCCTTATCGTAAACGCGTAGGCTTAGGTTCAGCTGGACGATGAAAAAGTAGGCTGAGATATCACACAGCCTACCTTCATCTTAAGACACTCTATTGGACGCCTTATGACATCAAGAAATGCACATTTTGATGCCTAAATCACATTCCCCGCTTTGTGAACTTCATTTGTGGTTTCATCCTTTCCAAATAATTCCCGCTCTGTAACAACTTGGCCGTTGAACATATTTCAGCTCACGCGTCTGCATTGCAATCATCACAACGATTTTACATTCCCTGGAAGTGCGATGGCGTCTTCTCGCGCCGACTCGGGCCAGTCAGCTCCCCTGCTATCTCGGGACCTACAGCTCAGTACTGCTGTTGGGTTTCAGCAACAGGGCACAGTCGACTGGACCAAAGTCCTCAGTGGCAGTGTCGCTTTCTCTGTCGATGTCCTATCAAGGTTATCAAAAGCTGGCATAGAGGCCTTCACCATCTACGCTGCCAGAGCCATCTTTTCCAATGTCAAGATTGGCCCAAACGGCGAATTGCGTCTCCATCGAGCCCTGGATAAGATCAGTGCCTTTCCTTCGTTTGGAAAAGCACTCTGGTTTGGGTTTGGGGTCAGGCATATCATATGGAGCATGCAGGAATCCACAGAGGGCTTGAACTGCCTTGGTATCTGTGCCTGTCTGACAGAAGGATTCTCGACGACAGTTGCTGCTAGGATTATACGAGAGCTCTTTCTCCTGTATGATCCTCCAGCTGAGCTTACCCCTGCACTAAGGCAGTGGATCGCACTTGTTGAATCCTCTGGAGGATTGCTTGCCTCGTCGGAGTTCGGTTTAGTTTTACATGGTCTCACTAAGCTCTGTCTCGCGGACGGTCAACGTAATCTACGAGGTCCGGGATCGCCAAAGGATATTGCTTTAGTGTTGAAGGAAGTTTTCGAAGTGTCAGCTGGACGCCTTGATCGTCTTTTCTTGTCTGGCGGAGCAGATTGCGCCTGGATTGCCACAGTAGCCCATTGGCTTCTTGACCTTCGAGTCGAGGTCCAGCACCAGGACGGTACGGTTATCTATAGACCAGACGGTGCACGAACTGAAGTCTCGTTGGATGCCCAAGTCATTATAACTTACCATGAGGGGGATTCAAGGGAATTGCTGCGGGTTGATCGCAAGCACCATATCATCCCCAACGGCAATATGCTAATTAATCACCACCAACCTCAAGATGTCATGTCATATGGTCGGCTTTCATGGGAAAGCTGCTTGGTTGATACCTTTGGTGGCCCTATGAGACTTCTCTTAGGGCCTCAAGCTCGGAGTACCGGTGCATGTTTGGGCTCCGCCGCACGCATCTTCCTGGCTGCTATGAGAGATGGCGAGGGCCATATGGAGTTCCTAGCAAAAAGAGATCCGCGAACTTCCTTTCCCCCAGTATCAGAATCCAGCTATGGGAGGGGATTCTATCTGCTAGCTCGTCGCCTCCTCCCAGAACTCGGGCAGAATCCGGTCTTGCACCAGACAATGGAGGCGGCTTTGAACAAAGGATATCTGGACGCCGCCCAGTTGTTTTCTCTGTCTTTCACTTCTTTACGTCAGCTATGCTCATGTAAAATATGTCGGCCAGATGAGGGTGATGAGAAAGAGGATACGACTTTCTGTTTACTTGCACTGATACAAACCATCTGTACGTTGGTAAGAGCTATGTCAAGTATATGTATGCAAGACGAGCTTGACGTGCGGCCAACACGCTCTGGTCTGGAGAACCTATATTGGACTCAGAAAGATATTCTCATCACCTCCAAATTGTCCGATTACGACCCGGTGGATCACGGCTTACTAAGATCATGGCCGCCCGGGGGTGTTCTCATGGTGGCCCAGACTCTTTTAGCAGGACGACAGCATGATGTTGTTTCTGGCAGTGGTAGGGACGTTGCCGTCTCACACAGCGGTTTATGTTTCGTTCTCAATACATTGACAAAGATCACATCTGATCCCCAGAGAGCTTGTGTTGTAACAGCTGTTCCTGGTAGGATCGAGTGGAATAACTTCATGTACGATATGGTACGTGATCAGGGATTCGATATGGCGAATACCCCGGAGAAGGCAGGGTATGATGCAATCTCCATGTCCACTGTGACAAAGTATGACGACCTCGCTGATAGTTCGACGCCCGGACTCAACGCCGAGCTCCTCATCGAAGAGATATTGAGGGAAAACACTAGTCTTCATGCCAGCTACAGAATTTCAACCGCAGCGTTTCCCGGTCGGCATTTCTCATTAGGCGCCTCTGATATTTGGCATAAACTAAATAGCGCAGCGACTTCTGCAAATTGCCAGGGGAAGACATGCGGTTCTCTCAACGGCTTCGAATGGACCCTCGTTCAAGGAGACGGGCTGCTTCCTTTGACTGATTTACCGACGCTACTCCCTCCCATCACACGCGTATTGTCCACACAAGGCTTATCCATCTGGGTAGCTCTTTCGCAGAGCTATCTTCCCAAAACCGCTGATCCTATGAGAGGTAGGCTAGTGCCATTACACCATAGACTGCAAGGCAAGCAGTGTATTAGATGCTGCATTTTGAATGCGGAGCAGTCAGTTGCAAACTTCAAGCCTCCCAGAAGCTGTATATCGATCCTTACCTCCCTGTGAGGGCCGGGGGCGTTATGTTTTTGGCTCGGAAGGTTGTTGTATTAAATGGTGCGCTCGTAGGCGGCTTTTCGAAGCTGTCGTATACGTATCAAACAATTAGCTCTATCGGCATGCAGTTATGCATTTTCCCACAAGTTTGACTTCTAATCTAGAGGAATTATGAACCTTTAATTTACCATCCATTTGCCCAGATGAGGAAAAGTTGTTTTCGCCATTCTGGACCATATAGTCGTAGATCCCCTTCCTCCCCATCGACCCCATAACACTCACTGTGATGCATGATTTAGTCAGTGACGGACTAGTGCTGAAGCAGAAAAGGAAAACTATATCGCTCAGTCTATTGATTCCAGGACATCCATGGTATTGACATTAGGTATGAGAATCATATAGCGGATGAACTAAGGAATCGGCATGCTTTTCGCCATTCTGGGCATTGTAGGCGAAGGTCCCGCTGCACACCATAACCCCCACTAAGTCAGCATCCAAATCACTAGCACAAAAGCTTGGCCTTGGAGAACGAGCCAAACAGTACAAGCTCCCTACCAATAAGGCCCGGCGGACAAACCTCCCTGCTTGATTCAGCGGGCTCCCGCAGCCGCGGCTTATCGATCCTTTCCGAGGCTAAGCCCAATCGAGCAACAATTATAGATTCGCTATCACGACAGTCGATGTCGTTATCAGATATTGTCGGGTATCCCACTTGTTTTGGGTATGAGACAATCACATCCCCGTTATTGCGAAACGGGAATTGTGAGTGGTTTCATTGGTCTGAACAGACGATGTGTTTCCTGAATTGGAGGGTTGGGTCGGGGAGGCGCCGGTAGTTTTAAGGTGTTTGTTTAAAGCTGGGAGGATTGACTTGGGGTTCGGCGAATTCGTGGAGGTGAATTGAGAGTATTGATGGAGACGCTGGAAGGGTTATTGGTGAGGTCGTAATAATCGCTATATGGGACATCAACCTCGATAGACAGCAGAACGACTGGTCGTTGTATGGCATTTAGCGTACGCGTCCTGTACAGCTCCCTTATCTAGATTACCGAATTCGCACTTCAAAATTCAGGAAAATGCCTACCAAGTTCCCTCTCCTGCTGCCGAAGTGACACAATGCACTACAACGTTATACAACCCCCGTCCAGACCAACCCATTCCTCGCCACCAACAGTTACCCAAGTCCGCAAACAAGGCTCATCCCGCGCGGAGATCCTGCCTCTTGAGTGGATGTTCTTTTAAGCATACGACTATTCGGATTTACAGGGTGGGATTTCCAACGGGGAGCCCGAGTCTTGGTGCAGTCATGTCAAGATCCCCAAGAATTGTGTCATCCTGCACCACGGTCGCACAGACGATCCACGTTTATATAACTCAATCTCTCGTCGCACGTTTTACTCCCCCTCATCGGCATACCAATATCTTTATATCGGTCAATTTTCGCGAGCGATCGCATTCTGCTGGTTATCCCTCTTGTCAATCGCGAATCCGGCGCAATGGGCTTCTCAAACTTTTTTGAAAGCCAGAAAACCACGGCTACCGTCTCGGCGGACCCTGAGGCTAGCGACTCTGAGCCTTCGGTCATTCACGAGGGCGATCTCGCGTACACACGTGTCAAAGGCGGCAATGGCTCCAAACCTTCGTACCAAGAAGCCGTCGGTGCACCTGTTGAATCGCACTCGCCGCTTGGATACAACGTCGGTTGGCTTACGGTTATCTTTCTCAACGTCAACATGATGATTGGAACTGGTATCTTTTCTACTCGTATGTACTCTACAATATCGAAGAGGGGTAATAAATGACTGACGATGTGCAGCTTCGAGTATCCTTAACCGTGCTGGGTCTGTCGGTCTGGCGCTGATCATCTGGTTCATCGGCTTCATCATGGCTGCGTCTGGTTTCAGTGTTTACCTGGAGTTAGCGAGTTACTTTCCTAATCGCAGCGGTTCAGAGGTTGTGTATCTTGAGCAGGCGTATCCTCGACCCAAGCACTTCTTCCCTGTCACCTTTGCTGTCCAGTCGGTCATTCTATCCTTCAGCAGTAGTAATGCCGTCGGTAGGTCAATTTCTTCTTTTTCCTTTTTATATCTCGTGTTCTGATCATGTATAGTTCTGTCCAAGTACCTTTGGCGAATGACCGGCGATACCCCCTCCGAATGGCAGATGCGAGGTGTCGCTATCGCAGCTTATACCCTTGCTGTCATCTTTGTCATCGCGCATAACAAGTACTCCCTTTGGTTGGTCAACTTCATCGGCGCCTTGAAGATCCTCACCCTCGTCTTGTAAGCCCTCGCATTCCCACAAATCTTTCACCTTTAACACATCGTACAGCATCAGTATTGCAGGTCTCGTCGTCCTCGGCGGCAACGTCAAGCGCATCCCCGACCCTGGCCATAACTTCCGCGATGCCTTCGCCGGTGCAACCCCTAACGGAAACGATCTAGCCAGTGCCCTCGTCAGTATTGTCTTCTCATACGCCGGATACTGGAACGCCTTCAACGTCGTGAACGAGATCCAAAACCCCATTCCCACGCTCAAGCGAAACGGTACAGTCTCGCTCACCGTCGTCGCCGTGTTGTACATGCTCTGCAATATCGCATACTTCGCTGTCGTTCCCAAGGAGGAGTTCGCCGAGGCTAGTGAGATTGCTGCATCAGTCTTTTTCACCAAGCTCTTTGGCGATAGCAAGTCTGCTGCCAATGTCCTCAACTTTCTTGTACTGCTGAGTGCCTTTGGTAACCTTCTTGCTGTGCTGATTGGTTCTGCTCGTATGCTCCGTGAGATTGGTCGACAGGGCGTTCTGCCTTATACCAACTTCTGGGTCTCGACTAAGCCTTTTGGTACTCCTATTGGTCCTTACATCCTCAAGTGGGTGTTGACTTTCATCATGATTGTTGCGCCTTCAGCTGGCGATGCTTTCACTTTCGGTAAGAAGCCTGGTCCCTCTTGATGCTCTCTGATGCTGATCTGTTTCATAGTTGTTAGTTTGGGCACGTACCCCGATGCCATGTTCAGGTTTGCCATGGTTTTTGGTCTCTATGTGCTCCGCCGTCGTCGGTCAAAGGCCGGTATTGGTCGCTCTGACTTCAGAGCTTGGCATGCCCCTGTAATCTTCTACCTCCTGGTCCAGGTCTTCATCCTCGTCATGCCTTGGTACCCTCCCAAGGGCGGCCCATACGCCGGTGATGTCAGCTTCTGGTATGCGACATACTGTGTTGTCGGTATTGCAATGTGAGTGGCAGTCTGAGAATTTCAGTATTTTCCAGCTTACTAACAGCCATCTCTAGTGTCCTTGTTTGCGCCCTTTACTATGTTGTTTGGATGTTCCTGTTGCCCAAATGGAAGGGCTATGCTATTCGCACCGAGATCACCAATGTCGATGACAACGGAGCCAACACCCACCGACTGGTTAAAGTTCCTTATGCTGATCTTCCTCGATGGGACGAAGAACATGACGAAGCTGGAAACCTTCGCCAGCGAACAACTGTTGTGGCTCCGAGCTCCGAGGGCTCCATTAAGGCGTAAGTGGTGGGCTGCGAGGGGTCATCGGCATCAGATAGCACTAGGAGAGTCAATTCTATGAAAGATTTTGCATATGAACAAGGTTGAAGCAAAAATGGGTATTATTCGTATTATGTCTATCATCATTATTCTAAGCGGAAAGTGATCTATTCCGCAGCATTGCTGGCGCAAGACCAAGGAGTTTTGCTTCCTCCCTCAGCAATTGCCTCAATGGAAGCCCACAGTCCAAGGACGCAGATGAGAAAGCCAGTAAGGAAGAGGACCACGTTGGCCACAAATCGACAAGTCTGTTTTCCGTCCTTGAACCAGTTTCCGTAGTGCATCCAGAGCCAGAAGATACCAGGCAGTCCATAAGAGAACCATGAGGCGAAGAGGGCGCAGATAAGACCAAGGAGGTTGTTGAATACAGGGATAGACTCAGCAATAACCATTGACAGAGCCCAGATACCGAAGGTAACACCGAACCAAACCATGGTAGACAGCTTTGTTCGGCGGACCATGTGCTTGGTATTGCGGAAGATTCGCTGGAAGATGTAGGCTGAAGCGACATGGCCGTAAATAACACCAGCGATGACGATGGTAGGGATGGCGATACCCCAGATGACCTTTCGCATAGTAGCAGAACCAGCGGCAGACAGAGCAGGCGAAGGAACATCAGGTCCGACAAAGACATAGATGACGATGGCGGCGAGGAGGTAGAGAGTAGTGTCGACGATCTGGAGGAAAGCCAGAGCCTTGGGCCAATCCTCAGGCTTCTTAAACTCAGAGATGACAGTGAAGAAGCAAGAATGGCTAGAGAAGGAGATGGCAATGTTGGTGACGGCCAAGAAAGCGCCAGTGAAGCCAAGCTCACGAGCAACCTCGATGCTTCCCGAGCCAATAGGTCGCTCATGCGCAACATCTCCAACCGTGATAAGTACAGCGAGAGTAATGGACATGCACGATGCCATGGACATATAACTCGTATACTTCAACGTACGCGGCAGGTTCAGAACCCAGAAAACCGCCAAGCCCACGACAGCCCAGACAATAGTGCACGTAGAGCTATTCGTCAGAGTGTTCAGGCAAATAGTCCAAGTGAGAAGATGGCTTCCCATGACGAAAACCTGGAAAATAACCTGCGCCCAACCAAAAACCTCCTGGAAAACGCGACCCATGCCGATGGATTTTCCAATGACTTCGACGGCGTCGCCAAAGTTTTGGACGAAGGGGTATTGCGCGCGGAATTCAGCGAGGACGAGACCAGAGTATGTGGAGAGGAAGCCCATTACGAGGATGAGGACAATTCCGGGAACGAGACCGACGGTGGCGAGGACGGAGGGGAGGGAGAGGATTCCGAGGGATACAGTCTCTGCGATGAGGACGATACCGCCTTGCCTGGAAGGAGTCAGTATTGAGAGAGGTGAAGTTGGGGTTGGGAGTGAACATACCACCACGTCAATGTCTTGTAGTCAATGATCTCTGCCTCCTCATCACCCAAGACAGCATCATCATTTCGCGGTTCAGGCACAAAAGCCGGAGGCACATTGGAAACACCCTTCTCTTGATCCTCGGGCGCCGCAGCGCTTTTAGGTTCTGTATGGCTCATGATGATAGTCGCCCGTTAAGTTAGTGGCGCAAGTGTTGAAGAAAGAAGAGACTCAAAAGTGTAAGACCAATTGACGCGACGATAATTGGAACAGCAGTCTTATTTAAATAAATTCCACTCTGGGGCGAGAAATGGCCGACAACGGTGGGAGTGGAAAAATGTCTTCATGTTAGTTTAACTCCCGAGTCAAGTCGGCCCACTAACATTGGAGGTTCTTCGGCCTGGCCCGATGGCGTCGCGCACCGAACTCGGGCTGCAGAGAGTGTAGAGACTGTAATGAGCAGTGGGACGGTTACAGTGATCGCGGTTAAAATTAGTCGACCCTTCATTGGGCGAGATCGGCTGTTGCTGGGAAAAAACAAGCAATGGCCAGATCTGTATTGCTTCAATGGATTTGCTAACTTTTACGTTATGGTCCCACAAAGAGTGGTCTCTTCTCGCAGACAAATCCACCGCTGAGTGCTCCAGACTCTCTAAGCTCCACGGAAGAAAAGGGTTTCCCCAGACCGGAGAACACAGCTGGATTCGCCATCAAAAACTCGCGATAGATGTCGTTGTAATGTGAAAAGAGCCTCATCGTAGCCGCGCGCTTCTTTCAGCTCAGAATTTTCAGCCTCCTTCAATCAAGCTACTGCAAGTTTGTTTTGGAGGAATTTGACTGCCGGAGTTTCTAGCCGGCTTCTGGAACGACAAGAGATTTCTAGCGTCGAGGGTCTAAACTAGATTCGGGATGAGTCAGGGCGAAGTGGATATAGGGCGCCGATTGCGCTCCGGACTTGGCGCAGCTTGTGAAGAATTAGAGCTATTACGAATGCCGAAATGTCATATTCGGATAGCTAGGTAAGCAGACCTCCGACAATAGTTACAGAGCACAGAGCTTTGCGATGATCAAGGCTGTCCTGCTAGATAAAACTGCTAACAGGCCTGCCCAGACAAGGATAATTATGCCATAGTGACATTTATCGATAAATATATTATAGCAACCTTATGCCTATAGGTTAAGCCATAAATAGAATTTACCATCACTTAGAACAGATTTATAGACTTGTTTACTGACCCGAAAGTGATATACCAAGTTAAGAATATGCTATCCTAAGTTTAGTTGATTTTTTAATAAGAAGTCTAAACATTTGCGCATTTATCCTAAAGTTTGCCAATTAACCCTAAGATATTACTGTCTCTTGCTCTTCTTCCCCTTCCCCTTCCCCTTGCGACCAGTATTTCTAGTTCTCAAATAAGTGCCATAGGTCAACGGCCAAGGTCCACGAGACTCATTTTGCACCCAAAAAACATTAATTGCAGCCTCAAATTCGGCCTCCCATCCAGGAGGAAGCAATCCGCGTTGTACAAAAAGATAAAATTGGTCTCGAACCCAACCACCGCAGCCCCTCCCTGACTGGGTAAATTCATAGCGGTGATTATCTGCTCCAACGATTGCATCCAAGAAATGGCCTACAGTGTGGCCAGGCTGCGCAGGTATGTTCACCGTCTTGTTCGAGTGACGTGTGATGCCATAGGGATGTCGGATGATATCGAGACGACCGAGGAAACCTACGCGACCGGGATACGCGCCAGGCACGATTTCTAAACGAGTTGATTTTCGCGGAGCAGTTTGTAAGGAAATAACCCAATGGTTTCCACCACCTTCGACGATAGTATGAGCCACAAAGTGGACTGTTACGACGACGGAACTGCGGATTTCGTTCTCTGCTGTCTCGGGGGTGTAACTCAGAGGGTTGAGGTTGTACATTTCGAAGTTTGTATGAGAAGACTCGCCTTGACTTTTGGAGGGAGAACTTGGACCGCAACCCATTTTGAAGTTTGGGGGAATATTAACTGTTTGGGGATATATCATAAAGGCTGATTGGATGCATATGCTCAAGTGGTTGATATAATCCAGAATCGGATCTTGTTCAGTGACACAGGCGTTCTTCACCCTTTTATCATCATTTCCGTCATTGACCCCTCGCTATGTTTTGCAATATCTGTCACTGATAGGCGCGCGCTTATTTCAAAGCTTTCTGAAGTATTACACGATATATCACCAACAGTCGTTCACAGTGAGGGTCATCGATGACATTCCTCTAAGTGGCAATCGCCAATAAAAGTCCCGTCTGCGCAGCCACCTCGATGATAGAGTTAAACTTTAGGCAACCAACATGTGATCTAAAGACGATTTTCATTTCCTGGGATCATCCAACTTTCTACAAACCAGCCCTTTTCAGGGGTTAAAATGGCTGGTCTTGGCTGCTCTGAAGGGCCAACAACGTTTTTACAAAGCACAAAGGGCGAATCATAAGAACTCTTTATAGCGCCGCTCGATTTGCCTGTAACATAGTTTGTAAATGAGGGCGGTTAAATTTGACTGATTGTAACCGCTTGTAGCATTATTTCTATTAATAATATTGGCCCGACTACAAAGCTGTTGGTCCAGTGTCAACTACAATCACATGGATGCCTGAGGACCCGGGCTTGTTCAGCACAATTGATGATGCCCGATATTGACCCGGTGAAAGCAGGTATCGGCTTACTTAAAACAAATAACAATATTGGCAGGTTGGAGGTCTCGTAAAAAATCGTTGTTTGCTACGTATTGACCGGTGCAAGCAAATCTATCGTCGCTGCACCATCATTGTCGTTGATATGGGCTGCTCCTTGTCGAAGAATCCTGTAACAGAGTCACAGAACGACAACACTCCGCCCAATGTTCCCGCGCCTGGCGACAGACCATCCTTCCCTCAACCATACCAAGACGTAAGTTCAGAATATGACTCAATGCAACGCATGATCGTTTTAGTATACTGACTCACTATAAAAAGCCTAGATCAATTGAAGATGACAATACATTCCCGCTCATTGAGCGGGACATTGTCTCAGTTTCGGACGAGGAACTTTTATCAGCTTTCTTGACGGCGCCTCGACTTCACGATCATGGAGACGTCATAATACCACGAATCTCGAAGCATCTCGTCATAAAAGGTGGTCAAGGCGTGGCAAAGAGCGAAGCAGAAAACATGAAGTTTGCTCTGGAAACCCTGGGCCCTCCAATCCCCAAGGTTCATCATGCTTTCACCGCTGAGATCCCAGAAGATCCAGACATACCCGAAACACCTTTGGTAGAAGCCCACTCTATTGTCATGGACTACATAAAAGGATCCATGATGGACAAAAGCTGGCAGTCCCTGGATACGACTGCCAAAGCAACAGTGGCCCAGCAGGTCGCGGATGTTATTAACAAGATGCAATCTACGATCCTCAATCATATGCCGGTAGGGCCTATTGAGAGGGCCCAGGATGCCAAATTCCAAGGCCCATGGTTCACAGACTACGGCGCGGGGCCTTTCAACACGCTCGGCGAACTCGAGGACTGGTGCAATCACAAAATCGACGTCGGCATCATGATTAAGCAACTGAAGCCCGAAACGCCAAGATTTGGGTTCAAGGATATCGTTTTGACTCACCAAGATTTGGCTTTGAGAAATCTGGTACTGGATAAAGATTTGAAGGTTTGGGTAATAGAATGGGGTTGCGCTGGAATATATCCGAAAGGTTTTGAACAAGCCGCGCTGCAGGTTCAGGCAGAAAATAATGAGTATGCTGATATGGTACTGGAGAGGCTCTCAGAGCGACAAGATACCATGATCGCGCAGTATAGGAAAATCGCATATGGGCTCTCAACTGGGCGTGCTCTTTGAGACGGGACCAAGAACGAAATCGATGTATTTACAACGTATGGATAATGAAGAGTCGAAGATAATGCGAAGGTGAGTCGTTATTCACCATTCTATTAAACAGTCGATGTACTCAGCGAAACACAAATGAGGACTAACGTAGATCAAGACCCCGATTTCGCTCCGGGCTTATATGAATCTGGGCATTAATGTCGGATACAGGGAAACCGGCCACCCCCAGAAACCGGCCACCTGCTTTTTAACCTA
>JAAQPF010000235.1:0-116305 GCA_013396165.1 Fusarium globosum | reverse complement strand
AGGTATTAGATTCAGGGCTTGCAGTAAGATTTATTGGTCATTGTGAAAGCTTCTGGGTAAAAGCATAAATTGAGGGGGGAAAATATCGTCTTGTCATTCATCACCTGTGTCCGCAGCCTAAAGCCTAACTTTATAGGCGGCAGTCATACCATAATCAATTTGCACAGTAGTATCTGGGGGCACATTGGCTTTTTTTTTTTTTTTGTGACGATCTAGCTCTTGCGATCAACCAAAGCATATAGATTAGCTGCAACGTGGTACTAACACTTTTGTTTGCTAGACTCTGGTTTTTTATTATCTATGTGTGTTTCTGCCTTGTGCTGATACCTTTGTGCCCCCGCGGTACCTTACTCTGTGTGCTGTCCCTCTTTTCACCGTACATTCCGAGGAGTTCCTTTGCTGTCAATCTCTCATATGGTACCAGTTTCTCGTACGAAATCTTATTATGTGTCTTCTTCCGAGACGACGCTTCTTCTTTCCTGGACTCGAAAATCCCCTCTGGGTCGGACTCAAGTAAGGCATATTTCCGTTTAGCTCTATGTATGAGACGAATGGTACGTTCTTCAGGTGGCAGCAGACTCAATACGTCAAAGCAGGTATTTGCCATGAGGAAACCGCCTCTCTCGTCTCGGAAGCTATATCCCTGCGCAGCAAAGTTCTCCAGGCAAGCTCTCAACACCCTTTGCCCTACCTTGACCATCTCGGTCGATTCATGAAAGTTGAGCTTAATCTCCAACAGCGTAGAAGACGGAGGCTGGTGAAGTACTAATGCATGCTGATGAAATTAAGTTTCTGTCCTTCATAATGAGATCTCCTGATTGATCTTCGCTTACCTGCTGCTCGACACACGCTTTTTCGGGATGCTGGTCTATGTGACTCTGGGAAACGAGTTAGAAAGGAGTTGAGACAGCTGCGATAAACCCACTGGTGCATCAATTCCTTCTTTCAAAGCGTCCATCTTTTTCTCGAGCTCCTCCTTGTCTTTTTGCAGTTGGAGTATCGTTTCAGTGTTACACTTTTCTGTGTTCTGCAAGGGGTCAGGTTCTCCTATAGGGACGAATGAGCTACGGTTCTGAATACACACCAGCGTGTCGATCTCTTCTTTCAGAGACTTGACTCTGGATTCGAGATCTCTCTCGTTTTCTTCTTGAGTTCTTAACCTTCCAGCACCATCCTGTTCACGTTGTTCGTCCTCTCGTAATCTCGATCGAACACTCTCCAACCTCTCGATTTGTTTGTTGATCTTTTCGAACAATTCGGCTTCCGCCTTCTTCTTCGCCTCGATATTCCGGTTAATATTCTCCAGGCTTTCTTCTTTTTCTTTCACTTTATTCGCCATTTCCCAGAATTGGCTTCTCATGGATTGGGCGTCTTCGCCTTCTGATGTCACACTTTTTCGTAGCTGCTGAACCTCCTCCTCTAGCTTCGTTTTTATGTCCGATAATTCCTGGATGTCCTTTCGTATTGTAGCCTCCTGCCACTTATCAAGTTGTATAGCTTCGTCTCCCAGACTCTGTTCGTCAGAAAAGGCGGCCGCATTCAAGAAATTCTCTATGCCCTTGAATTCATCACCGAATACATCAAGGTACAGTGATCGTTGACTGAAAAAGAACCTTGACCCCGGACACTCTGGGCTGAACGGCTTGTGGATGTTCTCTAGGAAGAGAGAATGCTTGTGTTCTTCTTGATCCTTGGATAGAGGCTTTCCATCTGAGTAATTTGAGGAATCGCCTGGCGTCTTTGAAAAAGACTTTTCTCCTGTGGATGGCAGTATCATGCGTGGCTGATTCACAATCGCGGTGATCTGTGGCGTGCAATAACCGAGCTTCTGGGCTAGAAGAGCGAATTGGTAAAGTTTTGACTCATCTATAAAATACTTAGGGGCTGCTTTCTTCCTCTCGATCTGTTGTGATATCGATGGGTGCTCTCGGAGAGCAAAAAGCCAGAGCTGCCTGTACGCCAACTCTTTTTCATTGATTTCGCCCGCTTCCACCCATTTGCAACGGTTATCCGCAACTTGTAGCATGCATGGGTTTCTCTTACTAAACGCGTCATCTAGGTTTTTTCTTATGTTCTGTGGTGTCCCACTGACCAAATGTCGAAGACAGCCGGTAACTTCTTTCAGGTAACCGATGTTTTTGATAAAGATGCTAAATGTGGGCACCAAACGATCTCTCGTAGCATATTCCAATCGATTGAGGATATCCCTTCTCTCGTTATCCTCAAAGTTCCGGAGAATCTTATTGGCCATATCTCGGATATCGTCATGGTGTTTTTTGCTGGACCCTGGGGTTTTCCCCCCAACCTCTTCGAGCATCCTCGTTGACAGTCTCGATTTAATGCTATCGTTGGAGCCGCAAATGTCCCGCCAAAAGTCGAGTACTCTCTTCATTTGGTTGACGTTCTGGTGACATCAGCATGAATCTTGGCGTCCTGGTGCTGAGCTGCTCACCATCTTATCAGGCGCGGAGATCCATCGCGATATATTGCCAAGTTGTGCCCCGCCGAAAAGTGCGGGAGTTTTCTCAAACTCTCGAATTAAATTCTTATACTTGACGTGGTTCTTCCACAAGCGCTGCAAACCCGTCGCTTTACTTTTTGACTTGCGGGTAAGATGCGCGAGCCACTTGTTTTGATGATCGTCGAGGGAATCCTCATGCTCGAGCCAGAAACGGGTGGTCCAGTAGAGAAGCTCGGCGTCGCTGGGCTCTTTTTCGCTTGATCTCTCGTCTTTCAAATCCTTGATTGCCTCCAAACTGAGATCTACTACGATCAAACGAGGTTCTCATTGAGGGCTGGAGGCTTGCTTGACATACCTTGTTGGTAGAGACGAATTACCCACCGCCTGTTCATGTCTTCAGCAACCCTCATCGCTGCTAGAACACGATCTTGTCCTCGCAGGCAGTGAACGCGTGAACCGGTTGCAAAGTTTAGTTCTACTATTTCAACATCATTTCTCTTGAGTCTTTCAGAAGAAACATTTGCATTTTTCAGCGCCTCATTGAGCTGCGTCTGGTCAATCAGTGCCGGGATTTGGTGGCTAATCTGGTGCGGTGCAAAACTTATCCCGTTCAGAAAAAGGCCCCCTAGACTCTCGACGTTATCCCAATCAGGCTCACTACCAGGCAGTCTTGTGTCGTGAGTTAAGGAGAAGTCCAAAACCTCTAAACGGACGCTAGCTGTGCCAAGGAACTTCTGTGTCTGCTCATCTTGTAAACGCTCCATTGTATGGGTATGGAAGATCTACTGAAGGGGTAGAGTAGACACGTAGGGCATGTCAAGTGTAATAAGCAAAACTTGCATTCGAAAATTTGCCAACAATATAATCCATTACTGGCTTTTTACAGCTACAGGTATCTCTTTCTGTATTTCGGTCTTGTAGAAGCTTATCCGCTTTTGCAGCTAGCCAGTATTGGACCAGCGAATCATATAAAGTCCACTACCTTCGTATGTCACATTCTCTCTCCGACTAGCTTTGGTACGTCGTACTCTACAGACTCATTCATGTCATCTAGAACGAAAAGGAATACAGCGCATGACATTTTAAGCATCTTCGGTCAGGGCGCTCAGGCTTCCGAGCGAGCTAGTCATGAGCACCAAAAAAGTGAAGGGACCAGCCAGAAGTCTTCTGTAATTTCAAGTGACACTGGAGCAACCCAAGAAGAAGCGGTTCTGAACAGAAGACTCCCCAAGAAAGTCTCTTTTGCTCCAACTGAGCCTATAATTAGGTCCAGATCCTCAACCAATTCTCCTAGACTAGCAGCTCCAATCTCAAGCCCAGAGAGTAAAGTGGGTAGTTCGGGTAGCGAACAAGACACAAAACCTCATGTGAAGGCAGAATACACTGTCACTATCGGCTATAATTCAGTATTATTAGCCCGTCGAACAACATCGCATGGATTCTACAGGGATCACGACAGGGTGCTGTTGTGGGATATTTCCGGAGAGGAAAAGGAGAACGATTATCGAGTTCAAATGACCAAGTCCATCCAGGACGATCACTTTGTCACACCAATCGCTGCTTATAAATCATCAACGGGCATTACCATTGCATATGAGCTCATGGCCGTTTCTCTATTAGAAGTGGCTATTTGTGGAGACTTTGAGGAGTCTGAGCTGGTCATTATTCTCAAACAGGTCTGTTACTAGTGTCCCCATGATTTCGCGCAAGGCATATCTCTAAAAGCCCTTATGCTGAGAGGTCAAGGTTGTCGACGGTCTGAAGTACTTAGAGCAGAGAGGAATTGGCCACCCGAAATTGTCCTGTAGTAGCGTGCTTATGAACACCTCGGGGCAGGTCAAGATCGGTATGGACAAGCTACTACTTACCTCTTTTGGTTACAGGACTGACTGGGCTTAGGGGATCAGCACTTTTGCAGCGAAGGCGGAACCGAAAACCTTATAACAGGTTTGTATAAAATCCTTGAGACATTACTGACCGGCCATGAGAAAGGAAACTTCAAGGAGAATATGCAATCTACCAGATGGGGTGATCCACAACTGTATGAGTTTTTCGACACTGTGGAACGTTTCAAAAGTGAAATGACACCGGACTTGACGACCCACGCCAAGTTGGAGAAAATCGCACAGGTAGGAACTCACTCTTCCATATCCACAGATAGACTGATCGGAATGGAAAGCATCCATTCTTGAAGCTGAGCCAGGAACAGCTACCGACAGCAGGCTTTGCCTTGCCCATTCTGTGGCGATTCCGCTGGCTGACGAAGGACGTGGACGATATTTCTGACGAGCTTTCGGACAGAACATTGTGTTGAATCTTTGGCCTAGCTGAGGCCGAGATGTTTTCGATAGATTGTCCACTGTGGAGACAGAATGCTAACACCAGGAACATGAGTACGGTCTAGCTATTTAGTATAGAGTCAATGACATAAAGCCAATTCCAAATGATCGATTGCCAGGATGCCAACTACTAGTACACTCGCATTGATGTTATTTTAAAGATGTAAACTAGCTGGGGCTCAATCATAGTTATCCGGGGCTAAACTAACCTGTCTCAACAAAGGTCCTTGGAATAACTTTCCGTCTCATACTGAAATTCCTGGATTCTTCCACAGGACTCATCATTTCTAGACTCGTAGGAGCTCCTGACATCTTTTCCACGAGCACTATCATCCAGCGGAACACCTGCATCAGCTTGCTTGTCGTTAATATTGGATTTGAATTGGTTGACGGGATCCTCAAAAGAATGTCTGTCGTCCTCTGGCTGGTAATCTGTGAATATTAAATCAAAGAGGCTTGATTTCGCTGTCGCGAACTGGACGAGATCGTCCCTCACATCCCCCGAAACAGATGCTGTGATGGTTATGAGCGTTCCTCAGCCGCAGAGTACGAATAGCCACATACCTGCTATCAATTTGGGCTTGCTGACACTGCTGTCTGCCGCTTTTGTTGCTGCTTCTTTTCTTAATATGTCGGCGAGAGGCATTTGGCATTCGTATAAATGAACTCTTTTCCACCTCTTCTTCATCTTTTTGACCTGCTCAATCATATCTTTCGCCCAATCGGGTGGAATTCCATTTTCGTCATAGTAAATCGAAGTTTTGACATACGTTTTGTCCTCCTGTAACTGTGCGTTGTTGTTTTCACGACTCACGCTCGTCCTGCTTGCCTTGTTATCTACTTGGATGGTTTCACCAAGTAGGTCATAAACTGCGCAGAATTGTTCTGAATCCAATTAGTTTTACGAGAACACGAGGTTTAGGAACTCAGACACATGCCCCAAGAGGAAACCTGCCAGACTAGGTGCACAGGGTTTATTTTAATCTCCTTATTATGCGCTGCACGAACCAGCCACTGAAGATAGGGTGAGAGTGCCACAAATCCCAAGCCCGTGGCTACTAACAAGACAGTTTCGTAATTCTCCACCGGGATCCTTGAGCCGTAGGGGCCGGCGAATATGGCAATATTCGATGTCATGCAACGCTTGGCCAGTTCCCTCAGATTGTTCGTGAACCCCCTCTTCACATCAACGACCATCCTCAACTGGGTTTCGACTTCAGAAGAACAGTTTCCTATGCTGAAAGGATGGCTTTGCAGGACCGAGGAGAGGGTGGTCGGGGTCCATAAGTTGATATACTGCCCTGGTTCTACACGAAGGGGCCTCCGCAAGCTGATGACTATTCTTACGTAGCGAGATGTCCCGTTCTGCTCGAATGAAATGGATTGAAACCAAAAGTGGTTCCTATACGCCATTATAAGCACTCTTGTGAGCAGCAATAGTAAGAATATGCCAGCGATCACGCATAAAGTTGCTCGCACCAGTTGCTGATCGGCCGGCACGTGGCACCATATGGCGTACCCTGACAACAGTGCAAGAGTATTATGTACGAACAGAACTAGTTCGTACGGTAGGAATGTAGCAAGCGCTCTGAGAGGTAACACAAGACTGCAAATGCCCAGTAAAGCCTTCCGAATATCATTAGCTTCAAAGAAAAGGGCAGCATGCGGTGAACTCTTACTAAGGCAGGGAGGAGATCACGGATTTGCTCTACAGCTAGCCACCCTCTCTTCGAGAAAGCTCCAGCGGCATGAAGTATACTCAGAACTACCACGACGTAGCCCGCGCTTGCATGCAGTTGCTTTTGGGCACGTAGACCTATGCGTAGAACAGAGGTTGAAAAGTCAAGACAAGGGCCAAGGTACAGTAAGATTGCGTTCGCAATCGCCAACTTCCCTGCTCTCGAGAACACTTCCTCGGAGCTTGATATGTTGACGAGAATAAAGGCAAAGTTTATCGAGAGATGAAACATAATAAACATAATTTGCGCGCGAGTATAGGTATCCAAGCTGCTTCCACGCCGAAAGATCTTTCTATACAGAATGCGCCTCATTGCCCAGCCAGTCACCCTTCTTCTGACGCGGATCAACATAGCGAACTCCAATGGCTTTTTAGAGCAAGAGAGGGCCAGCTTCAGGCCAAATATTATCACTGGTCTCAGCGCAAGCAGACTCAGTAGAGCTATTATTCCTATGGTATACAAGCCAGTAGTGCTTCCGAAAACATCTTTAGTCGTTGGCAGCAGCTGCATCCTGTCAAGCAGATATCGTAGACCGATAGGGTGGAGTGAGAAATACATCCTGAATTTGGAGTATTTGTACATCATTCTTATACTATTGTCATCTTGTCTCATTAAGGTGAGAAAGTGGCCGCGGCATTATGGAGGGCGACGCCATATAGACAGGCGCGGCTTATTGAGTTACAGTCCTAGATTAGTGAAAGTTGGGCTCTATACATCACTGACTGGTGAGATACTGAGATTTAGCATCGAAGGACGGCTAGTACATCATCGGTTTCCAGACAGAAGTCAAGATCCGTGTATGTCCGACCGCCTAATACGTCCAATATCAGATTCCACCTCCGTTTTACCATCAAGGAAGATGCTGAAAATGCACAGAAATGGACCAAATGTACATAGCCAATGTACGACTAGTACAGTTGCAAACAAACACGACTCTATTGCGCCCGGTACGCTGTGGCAACAGTCTGTTACGATCGTTTGGTTATACAGCTAGGCAGGCATAATAGTGTGATATTGACTGAAGCTTAAAGGCGGAAGAGATCTAACTGACGGATTACCAGGTGATATCATCGGGTCACCTGATCTTATCAGAGATCTGGTACAGCAGTTGTGACGGTTGGGGTTTACTAGGTTCATGTTTGCAGAAAGTATGAAGACTTATCTTTCATGTTTGTATTTATACATTCTTTTATAAATTCCCTGGGTTTGAGCGATCTTGGTAGCATTGCTCCTTTGTTAAGCATCTATTAAAATAACTACTGTATTACAAGCACCAGGTTTTAAACATTGGGGAACGTCAAGATATCAAAGAAAGTAATATAATTTGTACAGTATTAAGCCTTATTATACCACGCTATCTTTTTGGATTCTGCCCTATTTGGATTCCCGCAATTGTGGACGCTTCCGCCCTGGAACTGGCCGCTGTTTACGCTTGCACTTAGATAGTCGGATGACATTCTGAAACATATTTCCTGCGGTAGACACGCAGTAACCCTTATACTATATAAATCCTATAGCGTCCTGGATATGCTTGGATATCTGGTTGCTCAGCCAAGTACTTACTACAATGAAACTCAAAATACTGTTGTGGAGCTTTGTCCTCTCTGTAGGTGTTGCCGCCTTGCCAACTACTCAGTCTGAACGAGGTCAACGAGGAGATCGCCTAGACATTAGAACCAAAGATGAATGCCAGGACATAACGTCCTCAGGAGGCTTGCAAGATGTATATAAGTTGATAACGTGTTTTTGGAGAGACCGTACCTCTAAGATTTGACTATCGACCGTCCTCAAAACAGGTTGATAGCAAAGACCGGACAGCATTCGTACTACGTCCGGCGGGGTCGAACAAGTGGCGGATTGAGAGTTTAGTGGCCCAATGAAAAACCACTCTCCAAATTACAGCATAAGCCAGATGAGTTGGGTCAAGTTGGCCATAAGATTCCAGTTGGAAAGGGGCAGCAAAGGGACATCGTATTCAAGCTTACTGAGTACTTCACAAGGTAGTAGTCATATCAATGGAAGCTCAGGATCTCTAGGGTCGTGTGGATTATAGGCCAAATGGCAGTATGATTACAAGTTGAGTGGCCGATTAATCAACAGAGGCTGAGGATCAAAACGGACTGTATGAATGTGACTGGGAGAAATTTCGTATTGCCTGTGAGGACGGGATGACCAATGGGCTGGAAGCTGACAAGATCGTTTTCTATTGCATGCTCATGGCGCATTGATCGAGATCCAATACTGACCGTGACACATTAAGACTGTTCAAACTCTGTTCACAGTCACATGGATGCCATATTTAAACTGAATAAGATACCGTCTATCTGTAACTTTGAGAACGTATAATCTACTCCTACCTGGGCCATACACATATTGATCTGGTAGTCTGCTAGACAAAAGACAAGGACAGAATGTTTGTCTTTTGGTCCATCCATAGGGATCGCTTCCCAGAAGCCACTTCGCCACTGTCACGGTTTGGACGATACCTGCGGGCATCCGTGCTGCTCATCATTCAGCTGGCTTTGATGATTGGCATGCCGGCGATAACCAGCTTTCTGGCATGGTCTACCCGAAATGAACTCTGGTCAGCCCTGAACGATGCAGGGCTTGCGAAGCAGGCAAAGGAGGTCCTGGGATACCTTATCCTTCATACAGTATTCCTCGTATTGCTCATCTGGGGTGCCATACCCATCTTGGCGATGGGCAGGGTGTACCACAGACGGGGAAAAATCGCCGCGTATGCGACGTTCGGCTTGATCATGGGCGTGCTTATAGGTGTGTCTGTGCGCACGATGTATCTGACATGGAACTGGACGCTTCGCTTTGAGGATAACGCGAAGCTTGCTGGACAGTGCAGTCTTATCACCCGCACCCTGGGCATTCTGCTTTACTTGTGTTGGTTCTCGGTTGTCCTCTCTGTTTTTTATGTGTTGCGATTCGGCACACCCTTGTTTGTTCAGAAGATATTGGATGACGCTGCACATGTGCTGTTTCCTACCAAGATGCGTTCGAGAACGGTGGACGAGAAGGAGAGGGCAGGCAGCTGACACTGAGCGCCAATTGGAAAGATTACAACACACAGTAGCGAAAGGCGAAGAGATCTTGTCGCTGATTGGCATGGCTGGGAGCATATACGCGCGGAAGTGGAACAAGGCAGGCGGTCTCAGAAGACTAAAATTGTGCTGCCTGAGGACCGATCCAGGGATGTGTACATGTTGTCTTGTGCCGGGGTTACACGCTTTGGTGCATAATTGAGAGCGTCCCTAATTACACACAATACCGCAACGGCTGTTCAACAGTACATGCATGTGATGGCTGCTAAGTCCTACGTGAAACATGAAGCACGCGTTGCCCTCTTGTGGCGTGTTCCGTCGCGTATCCGCCGCGCCGCGTCGTTAATCAATAGGTACCATCTCCGTACCGTACCCAGCAATATCATGCACTACCAGTACTGACAAGTGGAGATGAGCCGAAGGCGGTCCGTGCTTGCCTTGCTCAGCTTCTATTTTTGATGTAAACACTGCTCTTCACAATCGCCAAGGCCGTCTTCACACGGGAAAATTCGAAAGGTCTCTCGCAGCTGGTTTGGCCAATGAATATTTTTTCAGTACCCTGAGAATTGGGCGCAGCAGCAAAATTATCACCGATATGGACCAATGCTACTCAGTTGCGGCATGTCTTTTCACCCAACATGCTATTTGCTTTTGGCATCCATTTTCAAGCTCTATCCCTGCCCGTTACAGGGCCGGATGTAATGATTCGGAGCCCCTTTTTAAGTACTGATAAGCCCACGTTTTCTTCACCCAACAATCATCATGTTATATAGAGACTCGATTTCCACCTCGTAGTTGAGACAGAGCCTTTGCCAGCCTCTACAGCGATTTCCTTCACCACACCTCCCCATCTCTGACACCATGGCGATCCTTCCTGCCAATCCTCACATTGCTATCGCCGTCGTGATAGACGGTAGGCGAGCTCAGGAGTATCAACCCCCTTGGCTCCTATCGCCTCCCGAGTCGAACAGGAGACATGGCCTGCCTATCGCTAAATGCTACATTGAATCCCAATCCCAAAAAGCGTTCAAGATTCAATGTCGGGTTTCACCTCGCTTCTCATTCCCGCCTGATACGGACTTGCTCCTCGTCTCTGTCTTCGTCGATGGGCATCTCTTTGACGCGAGGGTTTTTCCAAAAACAGAACTCGATGGCCTCGGTTGCATCGAGGAAATAGGGCATAGTCAGCGAGATCCCACAGACCCCTCGTCCGACTGGTACAACATGACTTTTCAAAAGCTCACAAGTGGCAAGTCTCCTGTTGCTGTTTTGGAATATGGCTCACATAACTACAGTGGAAGACGCTGATCAGAAGACAATCAACGCTGATTCTCAGCGTATAAAGACCGTAGGAATTATTCGGGTCGTTGTTGGTGTTGCCAAAAGCGAGACACGCTCTCCCAAAGCTCCTAGGTTTGGCGATGGCAAGAGGCATGAGCCCCTTCGCACTTCTCGAAACGGACTTGCTCACAATGATCTCGAGCAAGGCCTTGGAACCAGGTTTGACGATGGTGAGAGCAATAAGTTCCTTGAATTTTCCCAAAAGGTACTTGTTCTCAACAATCTCGACCAAGGCCATGGGACTAGGTTTGCTAACCAGCTAAATTGATATGACATGTCTGACATGCTGCAGCTACCACAAGATTGATGATGCTTTCGATTCTGTTACCTTACCTTGTCGGAATAGACAGGCCCTTGGACGTTTCGTCTTTTACTATCGGCCTCATGGTATGTCCCTGTTGCTTATGGTGGAATGGATATTACTGAACCAAGTGGCTTTGTAGACGTTCTCCATGCTGAGGGTATACTTAGCCCCCACTTCGTCAATCATGATGCTCATGGCATGCGGCTCTCAACTCAAGACGACAGAGTCAGTATCATGTCTAATGGACGTATTGCCATCGACTTGAGTCGTGACCCGTAATGGGCAGCCGGTGGACAGTCATGATGCGGCAGGGAGAGTTGGAGCAGGTTGCTGAGTTAAGATCTGTTCTACGCTTGGGAGACATGGATTCCCTTGGATAAGTGGCTTCCTACGTTCTATTTCTTACTTTTCTTTGCTTTTGAAAATACCTTGTTACTTGAAGAATAGATTTCATCCACTGTATTACTAGAACCTTGTCACTTCCCTCAACTTATACCTTGAACTTAATATTGTTTGCGCTATGTGATACCTTACAGAAGTACCTCGCTGCGACAGTTGAGAAGTGGTTCTGTACCTAGTCGTGACTGTATAGTTGTTACGCGGCATCACGATCGTTCAGTCGTTCAAGGCGGAAAGGCATTGCACGCTTTCAGCGTGACGACGTGGCATCCGGTACGACCGCAAGCAGGCTGTAGACTTGATAGCGAAATTGCTCGAAAGCCTATGGTGAAATCGGCATCGCCCTGTCTTTTCACCAATTTGCCAATGTATATATCTTTTGGTACAGACACCAAAAGATGTGTAATGGGATCCAGGGCAAGCAAGACTCACTGGAAAGTGCCTTTGTGCTTCTGCCCGATATGCTTACTCGCAGCCCCGGGTGCTGTCATGTTGTCGTTCAGCCTAAAACCTAGTTTCTGGATATAATGACAGACTCCACCCATCTAAGGTCTGCATCGCCACTCTCTGTCATAAAAAAGCAACCATCAACATTGCAGTTCACTTCCTAAAACATAACATCATCATCAAGTAATAAGAGTGCCCGAATTACCTCTAAAGCTTGGAATCAATAACTACTGAACAAGTTTAATGTCAATCATTAGATTATGATTAAAACCAAACCAAGTGATCCTTAGACAACGGAAATGGTCATGGATTTTATTAATAACTGATGTGATTTTCTAAGAGGCTTATTGGAGGAATACAACGGCCTTTTCCACAAGAACAAGAGTTCTAATATCCTGTTCTCTCACTCCTTCCAAAGCCTTGCTGTAGCTCGAGCTATGACTTGAAACCTCCCCGACTTCACTCTCATTATTTGCCTCCGAAAGAGTGAACAAATCTGGTAGCAAGCAGATCTTAACGTCTTGACTCAAAAGCACAGAGTCTCCAGCCTGAGCTGGGACGACCTCCATTTTCTCCACGTCGAATGCTGTACCGGGCCTGAAGAAGAAATACTTGAACCTTTTTGCAGAAAGCATAAGCTCAAAATTGACTGTTAGCGTAACACGAAAAGTCGCCTTCATGAAGCCAATAGTGTCCGTGTCTAGTTCGTTGTGACATGAGCGTTGGGTCATATCCTGACTTTCCAGGGGCAAAAAGCAGCTTATATTTTGCAGCACCGAGCTTGAAAGCTACTCCGAACTATCTGAAAGACACCTCTCCTTAGCATTTTTGACTGATAGGAAGGACTTGATGGAAATAATGTCGAGTTGTTGGAGTGCCTTCCATCCACCTAGTCTTGTTAGATCGACCTCTATCCAATAAGCAAGGTTGAGGGTGAAGAGAATAGAGTGCTTACTTTGAGTCGCGATATGCTTTCAGTACTGGTCCAGGAGTGGTGCTTCAGCAGCCAGAAAGTCCGGAAATACCTTTTCGAGGGCGAGGTTGAGTATACCCGCCGTTAGCAGAGAAATTGAAATCAATTTCTTCGGGATATGTGCTGCCTCACAGTGGCAAAGAATAGAATCGAGATCGCAGCGTTTATCCGTGTAGCCCAATTGTTTCCCAAGTGAGAAAGTCCTGTTCGCTGTTTAGGGAGGATGCCATCCTCACTCAAATTGCAAATCGTTCTAGACATATCGTTAATCATCGAGTACAGGTTAGCATGTCGATCCTCAAGACTGATGTTGATAAACCCAAGCTTGTCTGCTTCCAGTGCCTTGTCGGCTTAGGTGATGTCCAGCAGCAGGACTACCTGACGTCGAGGGACCACTATCAGCGGAGGCTCCTGGTACATGGCCGTCAACAGCTGCTCTCAACAGCGCCGAGGCCCTGGGCAGCAACTCACTGTGCTTGACTCGTGCTCTGATGCTGGCGGCGTGACCCTTGGCGCCTTCATGGCCGGCTTCAAGGTCCAGTACGCCGTTGTGAAAGGCGCCAGACGTGTGAGACAGGTACCGGGCCAGCTTTCTCGGGACTGAGCTATTCCGTACACTACACCCTCGGTTTATCACTATAGGGCAGACATGGGGACTCACTCAGGGCCACCACTGGGATTACTTGGACGGCATGTGTTATGTGCAGTTGAGACCTGTCGCTAGGAGCGTATTTCCACCACGCTGACATAACCTTGGTATTCCGACGGATTTGCCGGCGACTTCACCGAGCATGGCTACCTGGTCTGTTAGCGAGTGGTCAGGCTCAGACTTCGATTGGGGGGCGGATTAGGACTACATTGCCAACGTGTCATCGTGCAGTTGGAAGGCCGAGCGTTAGTTAACCCTATCTCAATCAGATCTCCAGATACGATTAGTGACTCCCATTATAGCGACAGGTAGCTCTCACGATAAGCGACTAGGCAACGTGAGCTGACTTTTCGAAGCTATCCCACTTAGCCATCCAGCTGTCTGTGGCGAAGTGTTGGGCAGCCAATCGGTGTCGAGAAAAGTGGGGGGTGCTACAGCTGAGCGCGCTTTCTCGGCAAGGTCAACAGCAACAGAACGCGCCACGAAACGTCAGTCTGGTCAGCAGTTCATTACCGCAATAGAATGCAACGTCTAGACTCTCCTCCCCTTTTAGACCTCCTACCATCCACAGCTCCACGACGACAATTCTCATCGAATGCTCAACATGACCTCTCAGCAATCCGTCGTGTACAAGCCGAATTGATTGATGAACATCACACCTCTTCCGGCCTCCAGTCCTTTGGACTAACAACCAACAACAAGTTGCTGATGCATCGAGCTCCTCCCTCAACAGGTCGCCCACGACGATCGAGACCGAGAAAAATAATGTGATGGTGTCGTGAAGCAGATCCAAGCCATCCTCTGCTCAATGAAGGAGAAGACTTGAGATGTCGCTTGTTGTGAGGGCGGGCATCCGTTTGCCTCGCACCTCTGCACCGAAGCATCCCAGTCATCTTCTAGTCGAGGACGTCAATGAGCAATGCGCTCCAGCCGCAGACTCTTACACCTGTCGTGCAAGTACATGCTCAGAACCGTCAGCACCCACTCACCACCACAACCTTTCATCGCTATGTTGCCTTTGTCAACGCATGCAAGTCTTCCCTGTTGGGGGCTCTAGCAGTTCCTGACGTGGGAATATCCATCATGCTGCTTCATGTTAGACAGTGGCATTGAGGGGCATGGCTCGTACGAGAGTTGCAGTCAGCCAGCGGTCGAACAACGAAACTACCGACTCGGGCGTCACCTCTCGCCGTAGACCTCGCCGCCTCTTGGATCGCAAACATGATCAAAGGTCTAGGATGCAACAAACGCTCCTGGATTGCCAAGTGCTCGGGAAAGGAGTCGCTGATCTGGCGAGAATGTTGTCCGAAAACTACAAGGCACAAGGCTAGTACAACTTAGTTACTTTGTCGGTGTGTTATGCCTGCTCAATACTAGCGACATGGAGGGCGTAGCCAATACCCACTAGATGTCGCGTCTGTTAGTGGCTTTTCTTATCCGAAATATCACTTGAGCAGTTCTTTCTCATCAGAAGGAATGTTGAAGAAGCGATGCCGGATGAAAGGCTCCCTCATGGCCCGATCAGGGACAATTTGGAAGACATTGGGATGCAGCACCAAAGTTGAGGCTCCTCTGGAGAGCGGTTAGCGTGGATGGCGCTGGCCGAGCGACTTCAGGCTAGAGAGACCTTGTCGGCATAGAAGGAGTATCAGATGCTGAGATTCGGCACCGAGGTATCCCTCCTTTCCATCAACCTCCTCAGCCCTCACCTTCTCAAGTAGGTACGCGCAACCCAAACTCCAGGCGCTTCACGGTACCATCGCACTTGAACCCTCAATCGTAACTACGTGCCCAGGCAGAGATTCCTTACCCTTTTTGTAGTAACTTTTCTGTTTATCATAAGCCAGTACCTGCCTGAACCTCGTCCTCGTTTACCCAAATAGCCATGGACTCCAGGCCAGATACCGATGCACTATACCCGGGCATTCTTTCCGAAGATTGGCCTCTCGAACCCCCAACACAATGCTTGCGTCGGCCACCCTGACAAAAAGGGCGCAGGCAGGTGGCAATTAACCTTGTGTTCAGCGATAGACTTCACCTCGTCTATATTAAATATGTTCAGTTAATCTCTTGTAATATAAGCCATTCGTAGTCCCTGTCTTGACATACCGACTTTGGTAGCAGGCATCTTCCAAGAGGGTGAACCGTTGCGCCGGGCCAAACGAGAATGAGGAAAAGGTCAGGCCCATCCACAGCAATAAAAGGTAAAAAAAAAAATATGATAAGGATCGCAAAAAGAAAGATCAGACTACGATGATGCAATCTTATCCTGCTCATATACACAAAACAGAAATGAGAGAGTCGATCAGTAAGTAACAAGATGAGAGAGCCTCTGCAACCCTTGGTAAACGTCTCATGACGTAAAGGAAGGAGGAGCACGGTTAATGCGAAGAGCGTAGTTTCTGTCACAAAAGCCAAGCAGCTTCAATCGAGAGCAAATCGAGATCGAAGACATGGGAGCGATGATGACAACAACCATCAAGCGCTACTACGAGAATCCCGATTCCAAGAATCAAGGGACATTCGACTTCCCGAATGCCCGTCGGACGAGATGTAAAAAACCACAATAGGCTCAATCGAAGGCGTGCGTAAGAAATTTTTGAACGCGTGAAAGCAGCACGCAGGCGTAGCGCTGCTGCCTGAAAAGTCTGGGTAGTGAAGTCAAGTAGACAGTGCGAGCCAGAAGTACTCTCTCCGGGCATAGATTGGAGAGGTACTCCATACTTGAAGCAAAAAATTGTTGGATCCCAGAGCGTACACCATGATTTGGTTACATACATTTGCCATGAGAAAACATCCTTTATTGAGAACGATCGTTGCAGGAGAAGAAGGTAACTAGGCAATTTCGAGCAATGAATGATTGAAAGCAAAGGAATACCAGAGTAAAGTTACAGAGACACGACTTCTCGTGAAGAAAAGACTACCATCTTCCACCTTTTTTTTCGACCTGCCGCCATTCACTCGCCCTGCACCAGTTGCTCAGAATGAAATACCAGTGTTGACTCAGTTAAAGCAGCTAGGTATTGCGCGCATCGCTGCTCAAATCGATGGCACGATTGCCGCTGGCCGCAGGGCCGCCGCTGTGAACTGGGACCTCTACATCTGAATCTTGAGTTTCCATAACAAAATTATTCGAAGTTTGGTCATGTTGAGACGTGACTCCGCCCACGTTATCGGCTGCGTTTGCAGCCACTCGGATGCCATTCGACTGTGTTGAATTCTCCCTCATCCTTTGACGCCAGGTTTCCATCGTGTTCTGCGCGACTCTGAGAGGAATGCTGTCCAACAGCTCTTCGATACACTCCTTATGGTTGCGTTTATGCTCCTCTTCGTCCTTTGAGGATTGAAGCCGCTCGAATTTCGAGATCCACTTACGCAAATGTTCCAAGTGCGGGTGGGGTACGGTGGTATTTTTATCGGGGACCGGAATTTGCTGGCATGTTTTAAGTTGTGCAGCAAGTAGCTCAAGGCAGAGAGCTGTTATCTCTGACGGTAGCTCTGGGCGACCTTCCATCTTCTGGGCATTTGGGGAAGATTGCATTTCTCGTTGTGTAGAGTCAGCCTAGCCAGTTGGATAGGTGCGTCTTTATTGTATCAAGCAAAGGAAAATGTTCAGCGATGAGTTTTGGAGTATATGCGATATCGCAATGAAAGTCGCCTTTCTTTGGCATATGTGATAAAAGTGAGAAAGGAGCGACCGGAGAGATGGAAGCGCGGTTGCTTTTCTCCTTTATGGAGACAGCCTGATTGCTTACGCATCACAAGTAGACCAGGGTTTAATTACGAACAATTACTTGTGAGACAAGGAGAAAGGGATGATAACTGCACGGCTGCGTGTCTGGAACCATGATTGTGAGCAAGCCTCTAAGCCGGATACGGTGAGTGGTAGGGGTGTATGAATCGATACCCATATCAAGAGCTGGTTGTACATGGCTGTAGCTGACCTTCTTGGCTCGGTTAGGAGGCCTCGGGGAGGAGGGAAAGAGTAAGCGGAGCGAAGTTACATGTCTTGCCCCTTTTTGAGACAAAATCAGGGGCGGCTGAGAGGCTGGCGGGGATGCCCTGGCCGCTGGCGAGCGTGGGGAGGGGGAGTGGGTTCGGTAAGGACGGGACGTTCGGATTCCCGTTGGCCCAGCTCGGGAGCCGATCCAACGACAAGACGCTAGTACGGATAAAGCAATCAACTCACAGTACGGAGTAATAAATGCAAGAGCTATTTACTCCATAGTTAAATAAGACACCATCATTATCATAAATTCACGCTATCACGTGGAAACGCCAGGTCATTTCTTTCTAATCCCTTTACATTTCAACTGTCGGCAGTAAGTGAACAGACAACAGAATGGCTCCTTCTTTGATTTCTCTACCGCCTGAAATGATCTCCATGATACTTTCGGATCTCCTACGGGAAGATGTCCTCCGTGTTCGACTGACGTGCAGATTTCTGAATAGTTTAGCATAGCCCCTCTTTGTTCGTTGCTTTTATTCAAATACCCGTTATTCCATGGCTGAGACATGAGCTCTAGTAAAACTCACCACTATTTCAGCGGTTCCTCAACTTGCGGCCACTGCACGGGAGCTCATTATCCAGAGTTTCGCACATTCGCCCTTCCAAAAATTGCGAAATCCCCAGAGGTCACCTCCGTTGGCAGAGCTGGGGGCCAGCTCCGAATTCATCCAGAACGTTACACCATTCACTGTTCTTACTGTAGCAGCTTGTAAGCTACAGTTGATAAAAAGATGAGTAACGGGATAAGTCTCGACGAATCTCTTTGCCAGATTCCGGCACCGTCTGATTTCATTACTGGAACTTACAGAGAAACTCCAACCAAGAGATCTACTGGCATACTTGACAACGTCACTATTCCTCAGCTGAGGAGATTCGCTCTCGTGGGTCGGAATGCCAGGAGCGCGAGCTAGAAGACTACCTCATCAGGCATGCGAAGACGCTTAGGGAATTGGATCTTGGGCGCTTTGTGCCAAATGGGGACTAACACCGTCGTCTTGTCGCTCAGACAATCATTGAAAACATGCAAGTAGTTCGTCTGTCCCGTGACAATAAGAGATGGCAGTCGGGAGACGACGGGGACCGTCGTGACGGCTTCGATTGCCCCCAAGGCGTCTGGGCTTACCTTCCTTACAGGTTGCCTCAATGTCAAGATCTGGGCGGCCAGAGTACCAGTTTGGAGTGGTGCAATGCTGTGTCCAAAAGAAATCCCTACTGGTAAATTGACACAGCCTAGCTCGAGCATGGCTACGCAATGAAGACGGCGAATACCCCCTTCCTTCCCTCATCACTCCCTAGCTCTAGTTTTGTTTTGGATATTTGCCTTCATCTTAGAACTTGTGGAAGTTGCAAGTATGTTAGATGGAAGAGCTGTAAGAACTTTGATGTCCATGCCCGGATCGGTGAAGTGATAGTTATCCTCGAAGAGGCCTAGTCAAAGCTGCATGGTTGTAAATATGACGATTATGTAACATCAATACAGGGGCGAGATAGTACTTAGTAGTGTGCCGGTGTGCGTCGAATTTTTGATAGCCATAGAGCCTCGAGTTGATCTCTGGATAGATTTGGCTATGGTCAACGAAGAGAACTTCGACAGCGGCCTTCAATACACGTACGGCTTTATTTAGAAGAGGAAACAAAGTGATGAGAAGAAGAAGCTAAGACACCGAACGTCGACGACAGCTGGGTGTTCCAGCTACCCTAGCGTTCATGATCGCGCAATTTTATTTGCCTGACATTTATCACCCAAAGATTTATCAGTTTGTCATCCCGAAATTTATCACCCCACAATTTATCATCTCCAAATTTAGCAGTTTGCCCGAAATCTTATCCGATCCATATGTAAATTTCTCGTCGGTCATGGGTTATCTGCCAGAAATTCATCATCGATGATATAATAGCATAATCCTTACAGCATCTTGATCTTCTACTCTTTATATTCGGTAAATTCTAGTGACACCGCAATTTTGGAAAATTCCTGCTTTACGTGCGCTAGATTCTCTTTGTTTCTCTTGATCTTCTTCTTTACCACGTCTCCCTGCTTGGTGCCGGAAAAAATCTCGGCCTCTAGTTTTTTCCATCCTGTCCTTGTATTCATCGCACTTTGCTTGCAGGGCTTCCAATGTTTCCTTGTGCGACTTTACTTCTGCCTCCGATGCTTTCATTGTTGGCTTGGCATCCGATATGATCTTATTCAGCAATTTATTTGCAGGTTCAGCCTCTTGGCTCAACCACTCGCATGCCGCCACTCTGTAATCGGCTTCTGATTTCTCAACCTTGTGAGCTCGTCGGTCGACTTCTGATCCTTTGCGAGCTTTTGTTCAACTGAATATCGTTCTTGTGTCATTTTTGCCAATTGTTTCTTTTGCCGAACAAAGGCTTCTACATCTTCTCCCATGTTGATTTTTGTTTTCTCTAGGCTTTTTGCATATTCTTGTAGGTGGCTCAGGGGAGGTGATGCGACGCCGTGCTGTCCAGGGTCGTCAAGTAGGCCAAAGTTCTGGGCGTCGGAATGGCTCTGCTCAAATGACGCTCGACGGCTTATTGGTGGTGTTCTAGGAGGAGATGCAGCTTCACAGGAGGGCCTTCAAGCTGTGCTGCGAACAGACAGCGAAGATTCTTCGCACCAACTTGTGCTGGGATACTAATCCCATTCAGCTGAGCCTGCAAGACAGCCAGAGTAAAGATACCGCAATTGAACTTATCTTTTTATTGAGCACATTCCTGCCAAATGTTAGTACCTAGGACAGAATGATCATTGATGAACCTGCGTCCATACTTCTTGGCGGATGCTTAGATCACCAGTAAGCCCAATTGGCGGCTGTTTCAGTATTCATGATTTAAGGCCATTAACCGGCATCTCGAGCAGAAGAAGAGAGTTGTAATGTTTGAGCTGCCCTATTTGTCTGTCCAGATGGCAAAGCGGCCAGTGGGACCCGGCACTGATGAAGGGAGATCAGGTTATTTGCAACAACAGTTCTTCTCTCGGACAATCCGGAGTCCTCAAAGGGAAATCCCGGATCGAAAACATGCCATTCAGGAGAGGCCCTCAAAAGCCTTACGCAACGATGTATATCATTGCTTTGGAGGCATTTTTCGTCTCGGAGGCGGGATATGATTTCGCTCACAGGATATTGTGTTGGAGGGGCAGGAAAGCTGTCGTCACTGTCGACAGAAATAGCACGATTGGGTGATGTACTCAGTTTGTCGTTATGAGAGCCGGAAATCGAGTCTTTACTGCTGAGAGGCAATTCATCCGAGCTGTCTTGGTCTGGTAGAGGGAGTGCAGGAGCATCTGTGGCCACGTGTTGCGTATGGCTTCCGGTAACATTGCTGTTGTTCCGTTGGAGTTCAGGGCCGCCTTTGGCGACTCCTTTTTTGCTTTGTTTGTCAGGAAAGGATAGTCAAGTCTGTCGAATGTTCTTTGCGTGACTCTAACTTGTCCAGCTTTGTGAAATGCCTTGGCCATAAAGCCGTCGTCCTTCCATATTCGATTGCGAAGCTTGTGGCTTCCGCCGTCCTACTCGCTGTCGTCAGCCAGGAACCAATATCTGTATTTACTGCAGTGAACTTGGTAGACGACTGCTGGATAGGCATGAACAGACCTGCTATCATGCTTACAGGTATTCTACTCTCATGAATTCCTTGGGCCAGATGGGGAAGAGCGTGCCTATTGTCGAGATTGCTATCGCGAATACTACCGAGATGAAGCATCATCATCTGGATACAATCAATCGCAGATCAGTTCAGATCTACGCTTTCTGTATCATCTCCAAGAAGTCTCGCCATTCGTCGACGACAATCGCTTAGTCTTGCATCCTCTCTGCCGCATCCCGAAGAACTTTCACCTGATCTACCTTTAGTTGACGGTGAACTCGCTTCTCCATATTTGAGCGATCGTGACCAGTAACTGATTTCTAATTGGCAATCGGACTTGGATAAGCAGATAATGGAGTATTCCCCTCAATGTTGAGTTCGTTGGTTCAATATCGACCTTTACAATGGTATCTGTCGTTCTTGCCGCTATCGGGATACTATTCCTTCAGATCGTGGCACGTGTAACCAACGCAGGGAAGGGGAGCCATATTTCTGGACGGATGAAACAACCTTGACCCCGGAGGCATCCCTGGCCATCTCCCCCAGGTAATATAGGTTGAGGTGATGTTAATTTCGCGGGTGCATGTACATGTTCAAGTCATGACTTACAGAGGAGGGACACGTTATCAACCTTCTCAAGGACATTGGGCAGGTGTACCGACAACCTCCATTACTGCCACAGAACCTGGATTTTGTTATCCTTCGCCCTCAGAACCAGTCTGCCAAGCCACATATGATCCGTAATTTCCGAGTTCGACAAGGTCATATCCGTCAGTGGCTTGAGTTCCTACGCGCCAACCATCCTGGTTATCGAGATATTGTCGTTGATGAGGGACACTCTAGTCAGCTTCCTGTGGATGGCGATGTCACTGATCAATTGGTCCCCGAGTTCATGGATCCAGCTGAAATTGAGGAGTTCATTCAGGATGATCTTGGGGATATACCAGGTGATCTCAAGCACTGGGAGACTGCTGCTGTGCCCAAATTCGTCGCTCTGTAGAGAGGTTTGACATATCTGCGCAGTCGCCTGCAAGGCCAGCAGCCAGGACCTGATGTCCAGCTATAGCCTGCTCCTGGCCATGAACCTCTGCTCGAGATGCCGAATATGCACAGTACATCTCTCAATGAGTTTAATCGCTCTCAGGCCTTGCTCTCACTTGCTTTCCCTGCCCTATTTCCTACTGGACAAGGTGACTTTGTCGAACCACGACAGCGAGGCATTCAATACGGTGACTATATTGAGCGGCTGATGAAGTTCCACGATGGACGCTTTGCACGACAGCCTCGCTTTCCATACGTCGCTTTTGATACCCTCATGCGCCAACAGGTTAACCAAAGAAGCTCTTTCTTTATCAAGAAAGATGGTCTCCGCACTGATGTCGACATTGCACACCTGCGGGCAGCATTTGACTCCGATACTCCTGAAGCTAAATCGCTTCTCAACTCAATCATTCGCTGCTCGAGCAGTCTTCGTGGTACACGTCCATTCTGGGGTGGACTTCGTGATCAGCTTGAAGCCTATGTCCATGGACTAGGATGCCCAGGGATCTTCTTGACCTTTTCTGCTGCTAATCTTCACTGCGAAAACTTGCAGCGACATATGCCTCGATAGGAGGATTGGCAGAATGCTGATAATCATGGTAAGGTTGCCATTGCACGGAAGAACCTGAAAGAGAATCCGCATATTGCAGCTCATCACTTTCATATGCGATTTACATCTTTCCTTAAACATGTCATCGAGCCCAATTCAACGTAAGTGAATCTTGGTTTCGGTATGAGTGGCAGGTACGAGGAAGTACCCATTCGCATGGTCTCTTGTGGATCAAGGATGCGCCGACTCTCAACCAAGATCCAGGAGTTCAATTGGAGAGTATCAATAAGGAGTTTCTACGATTGTGGGTATTTCACATTACTGCCATCAACCCTGGTCGTCAACGGCCTGGGCAGCAACGTGATATCAATCCGCTGATTACTATTTCGCCAAACCCGACCTTTAGAGACTTAGCTGCAGTTGTCAACGGCGGGCAACGCTACCAATGTACAGGCGTATACTGTCAACGTCGGAAGCGTATGCAAGATGGAAGTCTATCTGAAGAGACATACTGCCGTTTCTACTTTCCTCAGGCTCTTCATGCTGAACCAAGACCGGCTCGCGATATGAACCCTAACTAGCCCATCTATGATGGACCTCGCAACTATATACAGCAGAACAATTTTAATCGGACTTTGACCATGGCTTAGTTGGCCAACTTCGATACGTATCCGTGTACAAGCCAAGCGGCCGTTATCAACTATGTTGTCAAGTATGTCGGCAAGGCCGAAAAGAAACGCGAGAGCTATAAGGATATTGCCAAGTCTGTTCTACCCCGAGTCAACTCTGCCAGAGGAGTTGTTGGTTTCGTTGCCAAGTTCATGAACAGATTGATTGCTGAAAGACTGGTCCGCGCAGGAGATCCGATATCCTCTTCTGAACCTTGACATGACTCAGGGAGCCCGGGTTGTGATTACCGTCGATTGCCGACACCCACGGGATCACTGGACAGCTGACTTCATTGCTGCTGAAGGTGAACAGTCTATTCGCCCTACAAAGAATGTATACCAGAAATCCCTTGATCTGCAGCATTCTAGCTATTTCCACCATTGTGTTAAACCCGAAGTGTATTTTCTAACCTTATGACTTACTCATAAACTCAATACCGCCACCACCTTCCGATTGCCCCGAACCTTCTCCAGTCAAACCTTCGCCCCCGGTGGCACCGACATACGTGTCATCACGAAACTTTCTCCAGGTCAAGCTTTTCTCGTGCGTCAGTATCTCTCGACATTTCTGATAGCTGTGCGCCGTACCTAGAAGATCCTATGAGCGAATCGCCATCCACACGTTGAACACGGACACGATCCAGTCATGGTTTTCCCGGAGTAGCTCTCCAGCTACCTTGATTCTCTTCTTATCCTTCGAGTTCTTCAGGGAAGATAGTGCTGCCTTCTCTCGCCGGGCAACATCGATAACGCTTGGAGGGAATTGAGCTGCTGTACGAGTGACAGTCTCACAGTCGAATAGAGCAAGTTGAATGAGGAATTCGCTGCTCAGCTGATCGAAGTCTCGCATAGGGATATGCTTTGTAGCAGCCCCGTAATCCAGTCTTTTGCAGCTGCCGTCGTCTTTTAGCGTCGCCCTGTACGCTACTGCAGCTTGGGGTGTGACTGCAGCCCTATTGGTGTAGTTGTTGACATGGGTTTGGTTGAGATGTTGTTGATAAAAGACTAGTCTTGTTGGTGCGGGAGCCGCCATCTTGAAGATCCGGGGTGTTTGTGGTGTTGAGCTAACCTTTCTTGGCTGAGGGATTGGATACGCCTCCAAGGCCGGCCAAGGAGTCTTCATTTAAGTTCTTATCATATCAGCTTTATGCTGTAGCCATTGGTTAGTCATCGTGGTATCGATGTCTAAGTTGTGGGCTAGAAGTGTTATTTGCAGTTGAGACTTGTGGCTGTGAGCTTATTCCGGCAGAGAGAACCTAGCTATTTCCACTTTCTCACAGAGGTTGATTACTCCAAACAACCTCAGCAGTGGCGAGAATTCCCTACAGCCTCAGATCGTATCTTGAACTACTTTCCTCGCTATGACCAGTATAACGAAGACTTTGCTTGCTTGAAGCTGATGCTTCACCATTCTCACTCTCGATTCGAAGAACTTCTTACTGTTAAGGATACTACCTTTGAGATGTATATCGAAGCTTATCAGCATTACAGACACATGCACCAGGATCTGCACCCACACGACTACTATTCTACTCCTCAGCTAATCCTCGAAGAGGAGTTCGAAGAGGACCCTGATGATAAAGATGAGGTTCCAGAGAAGTCATGGGAAGCACTTACTGCTGGCGTGCCTCAGGATGAACCAGATGTTGAAGAAGTGCCTATGCTTGGCAATCGACCAATTGATCTCACCTACGACTAGAGTGACAGCATTGGGAAGTTTCCTCAGCTTTGCATTCAAGAGCGGGAGTATGAGAAAAGTCTCCGTGATAACTATTAACAACAGCCCGAGTCATCTGTAGGTGATGATGCCGTGGCCAGTCGCAACCCAGAGCAGCGCCTTGTGTTTGATCTGTTTGTGAATCACATGGACCAGACGCTCAATCCGACTTATCGACCAAATCCCCGTCCTCTCTTGGTGCAGGTTGATGGGCAAGGAGGGACTGGCAAGTCATACCTCAACCATGCCTTGTTCCCTGCTTTGAACAGCCGTCAACGTAACTATGTTGTGTGAGCAGCTCCTACTGGCATCGCAGCAAATGCTATCAATGGTTCAACTCTTCACTCTTTGCTACACCTCCCATTATCCAAGCAGATTACAACATTGAGCGATCTGACTGGGAATGAACTCACCAGCTTACAAGCCAGACTTTCAGGTGTCCGATACATCATACTTGATGAGGAGTCCATGGTAGGACTGAAGATTTTTCACTGCACTGACCGGAGATTACGACAGGTTTTGAAAAGAACCAGCATGAGTATTCCGGCGGCTACAGTGTTCTACTGCTTGCCGACTTCAATCAATTGCCGCCTGTACTTGAGAAGCCTCTCTATGCTACCGAACTGCTAGGATCTGAGATGGAGATCGCTGATCAGAATGCACATAGGACACCTAAACAGAGTGTTAAGCTGGAGCAGGTTATCACACAGCAAGGTCATGATCAAGCTGCTTTCCGCGATGCTCTCCAAGGTCTTTGGACCGGGAGGCCAACAGCTGAACATTGGCGACTCCTCTCTTCACCAGTCCAGTCAAAGCTGACTGAGGACGAGATTGCTACATTGACAATGTTGCACGCCAGGTCCGTGACTTCAACAGGAATCATATGGAGCGACTAGAGAGTGCTGTTATCAGCATTGAAGCTGCACACTCTAACCTCTTTGGCCACGATGCTGACTCTACTGTCGCTGGCAATTTGCATTAAACTCTCCCAATCTGCGTCGGTGCTCGTGTGATGCTTACAGAGAAACTTTGGACTAAAGTCGGTCTCGTCAATGGCGCAGTTGGCATTGTGAAAGGCATTGCATGGGAGGACCGAACTAGAGGCGTTAATCCTCCTCGACGGACTCCAGAAGTCATCATGGTGCGATTTGAAGGGCATACTGGCTAGCCTTATTTCCCTTTCTCCTCGGATAACATCTTGAGGGATTAGGCCGGTAAACATTCCCCGATGCACAGCGCAGCTGGGGGATCACAGCCAAGCAAGGCAAGCTGGCCGATGGCCTTATGGTCAAGGTCATCAAGCTGAGTAGTGGGTTGCGATGGCGGGCTGCTCTTCTCAAGCATGGCATACCCACCTTTAGGGCCTTGATGGGTGATTGAGTGGAAATAAGCGTCTCTTTCACCTGTAGACATTGTAGCTGTGTTGTTGATGTAGTCGTGACGGGCAAGCTACGAATAGAAACGACTGATGGCTGTTCTTGTGATTGAGGAGCCTGCATCTCGACGAGGGTTTTTAATGATATTGAGTTGGAGAGCTACGATGGGGGACTAGGGCAGTCATTTTATCCCTCGGGGAATATATTTGGAGTTCTCTTTATGCGTCAGACGTGATTATCATCAGGCAGGCTTGCAAAGTTTATATTGGGCAATTGTGTTGGGTAGCTGGCATACTGCCCGGATTGACTTTGATAAGAGTGTTATTTTGAGTTGATAGCCCGCACAGCTGATGGCTCACATCACGCGCCTCACACACGTTACTATCCTTCGCTCAACCCGACGGTGTATCGTCAGCAACAACCTCTGTTCACGCAAACGGTTTCCTCTGACGATTTCGTACGCCATCGCTGTTCACAGGTCTCAGGGCACTACGCTTGACAAAGCAGTTGTAGATATCTCTGGCAAGATTTTCACTGTCGGGCTTTCTTATGTCGTGGTTTCACGTGTCAAAACACTTACAGGTATCATGTTTGAGACTGCCTTTAATCTCAGCGACATCTCTGCCCATATCGATCCTCAAGGCGACCCTAAGACTCCAACGTCTGCCGCAGATGCTTTATGCATAAATGAATCTTCAAGACCTAATCTTCGTGCAACTCGGCATGAAGGACTTCATTTCATCCAATCTTAAGAAGAAAATCAAGCTACAGCTTTGAACACAATGTATAGGACGTACCACAGCAGCCTTGTCTTATGCCTTCTATATTGGAGGCTGTGAAGACCTATTCATTTCCCCCTTCTCGCTCAGTATCTCACCCTGTAAGGGTGAGAGAAGTTCACAATTAAACACTGGCGATGAGCATTAGTGCCTTGTATCAGGCCGCCGGCCTCGTTCTAGCAAGGAATAAATGGGACTGTCACGATATTGAAGCATGACCTTTGATGGTATACTTTTAATTTTTAAAGCTGAGTGAAGGTATCCCTTCCACTCCTCTCTCATGACTATGTCTTCTAGGTGTCACTTGGAGGCATAATAAGCTCAGACTTTACCTTACCTACTCTAATTCTTGCTATGTCTGCCTACAGTGTTTAGTGCTGCTCTTGGACCCCCCTTTACGTCTGTCAGAAGCCCACGAATGCAAATGCTATGGTGTTGGGCCAGCCGGTAGTCAATCCGACCCTCGTCATCATCTCTTACCGCCTTGTGTTCTCTCACTCCCTCTTTCTGTTCTGTCTCCCCCCATTGGCGCTCGTCGTATTAACCCAAGTGACGGAACTCGTCGACTTACCCGCCTGTAGTGCTGATGCCATTTCATCACGAACTAATATTCCTGCTCGAATATCAAAGTGTAGAAAAGCTTTGATATCTTTTCATATTGCAGATTATAGCGGTCAACAGACCTACACCAAACCACTACGTTTGTAAGCTGGGCTATCAGTCCATCTCTGAGACTGATGGCTATGCCATCTCGGTAGGATAAAATACCACTAATTGTCTTGAACGACATTGGAAATATCAGGGATTCAACTCAATATAGAGAATAATTTGTCTGCCTACCCTTTCTTTCCCCAGTAAAAAGGTGGTTTGTGAATACAGTAAGTGACCTCAGCCTATTATGGATGCATGTATGACGCTTCAGGTACCGCGCCAAGGCGACTACGGCACAGTATGCTCCCGAGGTGAGTGGTGCCCGGATTGACGGCGACGCTTTTCAACCAGATATGGACTCCATGGGGGCAAAGTCCATTAACAGAAGAAGCATATTTCCATTCAATAGCAGCCTAGCCAGGTCCAAAAAGACCTCAATCTATTACGTTACTAGTAGGTCCCAGACAAACGAAACTGAGCCAGGTTGCTGGAAGTATATATATATATAGGGAAGGCAATTCCGCAGAGAAACTAGTTACGATAATTCTCAGCCATGGCACTAAACCAAATAAGACGCTGATTAGATATCACTGTGCAAGCCTGCTAATATGATGGCCACTCTCCGGCCCCTTAAAAGTATGGAGGAAGGTGCCAATATACAGACACCCTGGTCTACCAAAGTGGTAATAAAGAATGTCGTTGTAACCATGGTGGTGGACTCAAAAGTTTTCTACGGTGTTTGTGTCGAGACTTTGGATGCCATTTCCCCTGACTGGACAAGTTCAGACTGCCTAATATGGGTTTTTAATGACGGTTCAGGGCCACGCATGTGGCAGGAGACCGCACAGCCATCGCCGTTCAGTTCAGAAGATCCTGAAAGGGATTTCGACCAGATCGTAGGCCATTACGAATCCAAAGATGGAGAATGCTACGTGGCAGTGAAGTGGAAAAGTACCCTAGTGCCGACATGGGAGAGAGAGACGAACATGGCATATTGTGCCGGCGCTATCGCGCAATACTTCATCAACCAAAGCCTTGAAGCCTTCCAGGAGTAACATATACTGCACCCGGTTTGTAGCTTTACTACTTTACCAAAGTATGAACTAACCCTTACTAGGTTCGAACATGTAGGTAGGTTTGTAGGGCGTTCGCTGACCAATGCATTGAGTATCACGTCTGTTAATTGCCAAGTAATGCGGTTTTGGCGCAGTGACGTAAATAAGTTTTGTCGATGGCCGTTTGGGCTGGCATCAATGGAGGTGCTAAATAAATGTGGTATAGTTGCAAAGGATGGCTTATGGATGAGCCTCGAGTCTCGTCGCGAGGTCTTTGAGGTGGCTCACTATGGGAATCATAAGCGGTCGTGAGACCTTTCGTGACTTCTGAGAATTTATGGGGACCACATGAGACAATAACAGAGATCGCAGCAGGACTGGGAAAGTATCTGAAGAACTGTCTTTTAAAATAAAGGAGCGGGTATGCTCAAACTACACTGTACTACACGATGGTTGGCACTTAGTCAGTACGTCATCAGGGATAATACTTAATTAATGATAGCTATCGCAGCATTTACAATTATTTCCACGGCCACTAATAGGAGACTGTACTGAAATTGGCAGTAGTTGAATTGTGGACATGGAATCATAATATGCAGCTCTGCTGTATGACTTACGTTGACTCCTGGTTCTATCAACTGCTTTTTCCTTCTTCCTTCTTTCCGAGGAAAGCGTCATCTTACGTTTGTGCAGAGCCCCAATAATCCTTGTGGAATAAATGTCAAATGTATCCTGTAGCTCCAGTGTACTGTTCCAGGCTAAGGGCTGAGGTGCAGCAACTCTCTCTGATGTTGTAGACGGAGAGCATCCAATCGAAGTTCAAACACATCAACTAGTGCTAGGATAACCGATCTTATTGGCTTTGGGGGACAATAGGCCAATCGCGCCATACGAATTATCTTGATATGATGCGGAATGCCCGTCTATTTATTTTGAGAAGGTCGTAATATTCCCAATGAGGGCCGGAAGAAAAGCTGACATGGGCACAAGGGGTTATTCCTAAAATGCTGAGCGCGTGCTAGGCACCACGAAACCCCCTAGGCGCAACTGTAAATCTTTCTGGTATCCGTTGCTTGTGAATAAAGGTCATCGTTCCAGTTCTACGTCAAGCTGGGAGATGAAGGGCGAGGTCTAGGTTGCTGAGCCCGTGGCACTTCGACACGCGTAGATGTTGTCTTCTGGTCTATGTAAAACATATCCGCCAGGGGCAGTCAATTTATTGAATGCCCTCAAATCGAAAACAGTTCGCCCTTTGGTAGAGGTGATTTCTGTAGTTGCAGTAGCGGTGGTCTGCGGATTGAGTGTGATTCAGAGAAGATGGTCGCAACCGACAATTAGCTGTAAACATGGCGTCCCCATAGAGGTATCTACCTCTAGAGACACAATTGCTGAAGATCAATGTTCGTACTTCGGGGATTTCACCGGATGTCGTGAGCATGATGCGTGGTTACCCACCTAGAATGGTAGTAGGTCGAGTCTACTATGTTTAAGTAGTTCATTTCGGTAACACGTTGCTCCTGCTCCTAGCATTAGCGTCTTTGATACGCCCACGATAGCACTGGATTCGATACGGAGTAAAATGTCTGTATACCTGATCGCATGCCGACTGGTAATTCTCCGAAGTTCCACGAGCAAGTTCCTACTCTGAAGTCGCTTCGCTTCGCTCTAAGACCGCCTGGTCGATGCTTCTTGCGAGACGTGTCGAGAAATTTTGGTCGTAAGATTGACGCGTTTCAGGTCTTTTGATCGGTGCAAGGGGTGTATTCATGCCGATTTCGTCGGTAAATAATACACGGCGCGTTATGATCTCGAAAGACAAATAGCAAGTAGGAGATGCGGCGATGTCAGGCTTGATGTTTTATTGAAAAATATTAATTTGAAAGCGTGTCTTTCGGTGGCCTCGCGTTTTCTTTCCGGCCTTCGGTGGCATCATTTTCGGCAGCTTCGCGTCGGCGCCGCTCTTCCTCCAATGGCTTCTACAGCCTCTCAACTTCTTCCACCGAGTCTTACTGACTAATTCAAAAGCGTTGTAGGTAGCGGTAAGCACTCTGAAAAGGTCTTCCTAAAATGTTTGGCGAGGACCTCCAAGACCAAACAATGCACTCACACCTCGATTCTCCACTTGGAGATTCCCTTTCGGTTGTTGCCTGCAAAATCTTCGTCTACGTAACCCAAGTCACCCTGCACTATCTCATCACGACGTGTAGTACTTTACGGCCTGTGATAGCAAGGTACGATTTACACTCGCGTTTCCAATACACAAACCAGACTCTTCATGTTTGTACCCTCTAGTGATAGCGGGTCCCAGGAGAGACATCTCGAGAATGGTTACTGGATGTATAGTCGCTTCTACGGATCGTGGAAGGGTGGTCAATACGTATTTTCTATAGGCTCAGTAAGACTATATAAACCATCAAAGTTCAACAGCACTCTGACTCATACTGCCCAGGAGGAGCTAGAGTGACTCGACATATTCCATAAGTGTTTTCTCGTGGCACGAGGCATGCCATTTAGTGCTCCTATTGCGCGACATTCGCCCAAAATCATGGATCTTGGCTCAAGAATAGGTATTTGACCTTGTAGTTTGGCTGGAAGTCCGTTAAAGGTTAGGACAATAGCAATTGACTCACATTGGAAAGTTATTCGTTTGATGCCCAAATTATGGCCATAGACTTTGAATTAGGTTCAGCCCGCTTTGCAAGAGCCTAGAAATATCAATTTTGTGGATGGCCCATTGGCATGCTCCAGGATCCCAAGAGGATTAACTTCGAAACGATTTGACATAGAAGAACACACCTGTGCTTCACTGTTGACGGACTGTGATTTGGCCCCTATGAGCATGTTACTTGGAAGCATAAAGACGAATTTATGGCCAAAAATCTGTGGCAATATCTTCGAGTAAGTCTTGCGCTGAAAGCTTGGCTAGGGCTAACATACGAGAAGTCATTTAGCTCCAGGCCATGGCTACATTGAACATGTAAAGATTGATTAGACCCTAGGTGGCAAGACTATGGCCAACCTGAAAGCTCATCTCTTCGAAGATGGTCGGAGCTTTTTTTATCCATTATGGACAAGCTCAATCGTAGTGTCAGAATTGTACCTGCGAAGACATATCAATTGATCGAGGCTGCGGGATCCACTGATTTTGAAGAAGAGGTCATTGAAGCCTTTCTCTGTACCTGCACTAGTGATTCGTACGAACAGAACGCCGCGCGCGGGTTCAATCTCGCCTTGCGCCGCAACTTTGAATCGCTGAGCATGATGCCGCTGACAGAGGAACAGATATTGACTTTGGACGAAGTGCGCGAACCCTTCGCCTGTCCTAGAAAGGAGATCTATGATCTCCAGAATCACGCGTTCTGCAACATGTAAGCTTTTGGGTCGGTCCGTCCCCCTAGCTGAATCGCAATACTCATTGTGTTTCAGACATGTATCGACGGCACGAAAGCAGGAGGGGAGTTTTTCCATTGTTGCGAAAAGGGCTCGCATTAAAACTACATCATATCTCGTGACTTACAGTTCTTTGGCTAGTCAGAATGGTAGGTTTCGTTCAGTTCTAAGTCAGTCACATCGACACTGGCATTGCCATTTGCCAAGGCTGCCGCAGCAGTTGACATTGGCTCTGCGAGCAGGAGAAAGAGGTGGGTCGAGCACATCCATGCACCTGACAGCTCGCCCTCCCTATGGAGCGGCCGGCGAATGTAAAACCGCACTGATCGCCATGATCAATTTAATCCCTCATTCAGCTTTTCTATCGTTCTCCCGAAATCATTTAGGAGAACCTTTGGCTTTGGGACTTATGAGTCTCTTTTAACGGCAGCCTTTTTCTTCCTCTACTCTTCAGGGCATGCCCCTGAAAACGCAGAGGTACAATCGCGCTTGCTCGAGGATCGATGCTTAGGATGAGCATATGGGTGCACTAGATGCTGGTACAGAACATCAATGAGACCTCAAAAGTCATCATCTTGTTTCCCATATCTTTTGGTCTTTTAGGGCCAGCTTTATGTAAATAGATCCCTCATACACATCGCTTGTCATGAGTCACCGACTATGATAACGAATAGGAAGGGGGTATAAGAGAGAATACGCAATCGTGAAATCATCTTGATGATTACCTATCTCGTGTAGGAAAAATCAATCTCAGCAATTCAATTGGAAACCTACGGTCCACGTGCTTGCGCCCCCCGCCCCCCCCATCAGTCTCTGAACCTTTTTATGGTCAGTTGTTGTCAGACTGGATATCAATGCCGCCCCGGGTGTGCAGCTTGGTTCCCGGCTCGAATTCAGAATAGTTGATGAATGACACGCTTCCCACTCCTTGAACTATTGTACCCAGTACTTTTCCCCTCCTTTCCGTGCAATCTAGGCAAGACTCGCCCCCAGATTGTCATGTCCAGCCCCAGTACTCGCTTCTAACTCACACGGCCCCTTAATAGTCTTCCAAGCAGCTTGGTAGTCAAAAGTTAATTGAGCTGTTTCAGTATACCCTAACGATCAGCGAAGAAAAAGGCAAGGCAAGTCTTCCTGCAGGCCCAGCTTCTCAAAGGGGCACAGAAAACGAATACTCTCGTCAGTGCCTTAGACAGCAACCGCGAGAGCACTGTCTGAGTGTCTCAGGATTTTGTAATAGCTTACCGTTGCTGGAATGAAAGGCGCTGAGGGGACCCAAAGGGCCTTCAAAGTCTATATCGATTGAGACATAAGTAGAATCGCGGTTGGGGAAAGTGCAAGCTGAATCAACAATACAGTCACGTTTAAAGCCGAAAGCAGGTCGGGAACGATAACTAATAAACTGCACTCGATTTGATTGAAAAAAAAGGCGAAAGATGTTCTGAGCTGGATGAGCTTTCTTATAAAAGGGCTGAATGATGATTTAGAAAGGAGTTTGAGAGATAAAAAAACGTAAGACCGCCCTCAGGTACAGCACTAGGCAAGACAGTATGATTAAACCTTTGAAATAATGTAGTGTATGTATCTCTTGCTCTTTTTTATGGCCAGCTTAAATGCAACTCGTATGTTATCGACAAAGTAAACAACCAACGACATCACACCGTGTTTGCGAATTGCCACTTCCAAACCGATGGATTGTATGTCAACGATAATATGAGGATAAGTCCGGGCTAACTATAGATAGAGCGCTTGTGGACGTGTAAAAGTGGTGTTTTAGAAAGTATCATGCCGCGCCGGACTCCGGAGGCATGTCCAGCAACCCCATATAACTTAGTCACTACTACTGGCGATACTCACTGCCTCATGGCCGACAGGTTGATCAACCAAATGCAGGCTATCATCATGGCCTGGGTGATGGGCTAACGCGCAACAGTCCATTGATTCATTGGTTGGAAAAGTTGATGGGTGGTTTGTGAAGAAGCTGGCTACTAGGCACCGCGTCTTTCCAACAGCAATTGTGCCATGGCTAAGCTAGTAATCGAATGTACCGTCTGGAAAAGAGCGACTTCTACAGACAATGAGGAAGGGGCATAACGCAGCAAGTCAAAGTAGCTGAGAAACATCAAACCAGCTTAACCCAGTAATATCAACCATTTTTACGAGTGAAGAGAGCATCTTGCAGTAGTATTGGAGCATAACATTTAGAATATATGCTCAGTACAGGTACGACCTTAGCTCGCGAGATGCTGGCATCCCCCAAGTATCCAAAGCATCCTTACACAGTTCCTCTTTATTTGTTCAAAGTCGTCTAAGTGTAGGAATGGCGGGTGGGACTAATAAAAAACTACTGACGTCTTGTAGGCGAGATTTCTGGTGGAGGTGCCGGATATACTGGCTTTGGTCTGTTCTCGCAGTGATATGAGCCGCCGGATTCAAGTAAGTGCCGATTTCGTTCCTCTCAGTGAGAAGCTTGAAAATGATGGAGTGCCCTCTAAGATGAGCCAGTAATAGAGGACTAATGAGGCCGCTGGATTCGTTGGGATCAGTAGACGTTTATAAACTCTCGACAGTCTCCTCCCTGAAGCTCGGCTCGAAATTTGTTGTACGGGAAGGTATTTTGGTCGATTCTCAAAGAGCATCCGGCTTCGTATTCCTTCGACTCTCCAAGTTGATGATTGATCCAATAGCCGATACCTATGGATTTGAAGTCGAATTCTTTGCAAGACATGATAGATGGTTGAACAGCTGTTTATGGAAATTTGACTAACAAGTGGGAGACAACTGAGCTTTATACAGCGGAGATAATTACGTAGCCTCACCTAAATGGCCAATGCGTATCATACGATACCAGCTACTGGCCCTTCATAATGGCCCGAAACGTGGCATCCACCTATGTTTATCTGGGTGTCCTATCTCGATGCATAGCCCTGCCACTCCTTGTTCTTGTGGGAATCCGAGTAGTCGCATATACCGCGGATAAATAGGCAAGGAAAGTGGTTCATCAAACCCGCCGCTTCCATTTCGAAGCATAGCATGTTTTCTTCCGCGGCAAGCTTATCCCTGACCGAAGTATCCTTCGTCAGCTGGTTTCCTGAGGCAGTAACGCCGTAGTGGATTGCCGGATTATCCTCGTCTTGAGTCCGTTCGGATCGCAGCATCAGCTTTGATAGATCAGCACCATAGGTTGCGACGCAGCTTGAGTCGCTATATGCGGGATGCACAACTTTGGACTGGTTCAGCCTATCACTGCTTGGGTCTGGTCGGCTGTACTTATTCCGTAGTCTTGGCTTCTTTCGGAGAATGTCGTTTATCCTCTGTTCAAGACTGTGGCCATCGCTCTCGTACTTACCGCTAATTACAGTCACCGCTGTAAGCATGACAGATGGAGGTTGATTTAGGAATCTGGTTGGCCTGAAGCTCTGATCTTGAATGGTTTTGCCAAAGTCGTACTGGAACACGCCCCCTTTCCCCTCTCGAGGAGCGCTGACCACAATGTCGCCCAGACGGATATCATGCCTTTTGCTTGGTGCGCCGCCCCCAATGCAGACCATCAGACCAACTCTAATATTAGGAAAGCTGTGCATCATGTCTCTTGCGACACTTGTAGCTGAGGATATGCCGTACTGAGGATATGCCGTACTGACCGTCGGGCAAGACAGCAATAACGACATTGTGCTCCCCTATTTTTCCCAGTGTATAAGCATTGTTGTCGTTAGGCGACACAGCTCCCGGTCCTTCATGTTCCTCGTCGAGAAATGCTCGTGCAGCAACATACTCCGTTCTTATGGCGCATATCCAGCCGATTGTGTAGCCGTTAGGTTGAGACATGTTCGCTCGCAGGATAATACAGAAGCAAGGTGAGCTCCGATGAACGATTAGTGTTTGATCGCCGAAGTTTCTTTGAAAGATCACTTGCCTCCACCCGGACAAGTTGGATCTGCCAGCAGACCACTATGATCGCCAAGCACAACAACCAACCTGACAGCGCAACTTGTCCCCTCTGATCACGTGGGTTCAGTGGGATTATTAGATCTGCGATGAAGTCCGATTGGCGGAGCGTACGGCACCCCAGAAAGAACAACGATCATGAAAGAAGCCACGACACTGCGACCATCACTCAACCACCTTCGCACAAAAGGCTAAAACGGAGCAGCCCCACTTCCCTTTGATAACGATCTTGCATCTTCTTGTGGGACTATTATCGATAAGTAAGCTATAAGAGCTATCGACAAGAAAGACCACTGTCCTTGATTAGGCAAATGGACAGGGAAGGAAACCATTCTTGGTGGACACGTCACGCTGAACCGCCTTGGAACTTTGTATAGCGCTTGCAACGAGATGCTGTCATTTGTCCATGGTCTAATTCTGGCACTTTCGAAATAGTGATGCGGCCTTCATTTCTGGACGCTATAAGGAAGGCCGGCATTTGGAGGTAGTAATGCATGTAAGCTGTCAGCAAGGGGCATATAGATACTGTGCCATCGGTGGCGAACCACTGTGTTAGCAATACGCTGCTTTCAAAAATATGCGTGCGGTAGAGGCCAAGGATGTCGATCTTTACTGTGCAACAAACAGTGCATTGTAATAGATGGTGAGTTACAACATACTCGTGTTGAAAGTCGGCCAAAATAGCAGACACGGGCTAATAACGGAGTAAACAATGCCAAGAGTAAGTCAGCAGAACTAGGCCCCAGTACTCCATTACTGTAGCAAATGATTTTCATTAGACGCTGAAGTGGGAAAATGGAAGCTAATGGCAATCCTAGGGTGCTTTAGTGTGATTCTCCTATGTTGACCTACCCTCACACTGAAGGATAAGAACCTATCCACTACGTTTTGCTGATAAAACATTTCATGAATTACTGTAGATAGAGCTTGTAAGTTACTGCATAACTGAAGTATTAAAGTAAATACGCATGTAGTATCACCAATCGAACTCCAACTCTGAAGCTTCTTCACCATCATAAAACCAATCCCATATAATACAGGTTTTAAGACAGCGATATATTTTTCAAACAGCTTAGTACTCTTACTCACTGTTTCATACTATATACATAGAAAGTTAGGTAGTTCGCTCGGTTATCAGGAAAATACCGATAGATAGCAGCCTTTTAGGCAGTTGAAAGGGTCTTCCGTCATGTAAGTGTTTCGTTCTTATGGGTCACCGTAAGGTGCGCGAAAGATCAAATCTACTACAACGCATCAGATCAGCCAAGACGCACATAATCTGGGCTTACCGTGTAGCTATTTGTGCATCAATATTGGACCTATTGCGCCTCTCATGGAGTCCCTATTTGCGTATTTTGCCAACTTGTGGCTGTCTGCTTGGCAGATTTCGGTCGACAAGCTTCTATATTATAGACTTCTAAACCATACAGTAGAGATCGAAATCGGTCGTCCCCTTTTGCCGCCCTTTGATTTATACCTTATGGACATTGTTGATGGAGGCGCAAATCCTACACAGTAACTCATCAATCTCGGTGCAGTACAGGGTAATTCGAAACATGCGTCCGCCTCCCCCTGCGTAAAAATAATAATTTTTGGGCACAAATCACTTGCGCCACGTGTGGCTTGTACCGTTCGATCACTGTGAGCTAGATGTAGACTAACTAGACAAATCACATTCGGGTCGATTACTGCTGCAGGAACAAGCATCAACTTTCAGGTACCCCGCCACCCCCCACATTCAGTGCCTCTGAGATTATCCCTTCATCTCTGTTCCAGGTATGTTCCTGACTATCGCACTTCTTCCACACACGTAGCCCAAAGGCTCTCACAAAGCACTCTGATGGCACCTAGGTTACCCAGCTACGAACACAAGAAGATCCAGACCTTGCTTCTGACCGAAAGGTCGACCCGTAAAATAGCGAGAAAAGTCGATTGTAGCGAGCGCGCAGTGCGCCGTATCCGTGCTAACATTCGTCGATTTGGAAATACACGACCGCCCTTGAATAGAACCGGCCGACTGTCGAGTATTACACCATGCATGCTTGACGGACTGTGTCATAAATTAAGTAACGAACCATGGCTGCATCGTGAGGAGATGATCACGTTTCTCCGGGACGAATACGAAGTCGAAGTGTCAGTCAGTAGCATCACAAGGGCTTTGCAGTCTCGCAAATGGTCCAAAAAGGTAACCCGTCGTGTTGCGAGGCAACAGAACTCGCTGCTCCGACATCTATATCATTACAAGCTATCAAAGTACAAATCCTATCACTTGATCTTTATTGATGAGTCCGGATGTGACACCTTGACAACGCAGCGGCGGAAAGGATGGGCTCCAGTAGGCACTACGCCTGTTCAAGTTGTCGAGTTCAGACACGAAGTCAGGCACCAGTTCATCTCAGCATATACCCAAGATGGGATCATGCTATCACGCGTCTTTAAAGGTTCGACTGACCACACTATATTCGAGGACTTCATTAGACAGCTGCTTCGTCACTGTGGGAAGTTCCCGCAGCCCAAGTCCGTCCTGGTGATGGATAATGCAAGCTTCCATAGAGAATGGAAGATAAGAGAGCTATGCTCTTCTGCAGGAACGGAGGTCCTCTTCCTCCCGCCATATTCACCAGACCTGAACCCTATAGAGGAGCATTTCGGGGAAGTAAAAGGGTTCATGAGGAAACAGTGGTATGCCCGCGATAATAAGGAGATGCCATTCGGCCGCTTTCTTAGATGGTGCATAGATCACGTAGGGGGGAAGCGGGAAAGTGCCGAAGGTCACTTCCGTCATTCTGATATTACAATAGAATATTCAGATGATTCTATCTAAGTCACAAAATATTCCCCTAATGGATAAGCCGCAATTTTGAGCATAAATCGCCAGGCAGCTTCCCGTCGATGAAGTGCGGGGTAATCTATGATGCCGTGATTTACCGCCTTTCTAATTATCAAAACTCCACTCTCATCACCGAGATGCGCGATTTAGAACATAGACTAGCACCTTTATCCTGCGATCGCCGTTTCGCGCCCCATCTTTCCAAAGCTTAAAGCTCTTGTTTAAACCCTGAAATTACCACAATGGTCCTCGTTGCGGGAGCTACCGCGGTAACCGTTGCCACCAACCCCGCCACGGTCGGCCTTTTTGGCCCACTCAGCGCTACAGCTACTTCTAACGTTGCCATTCAAACTATTGGGGCTGCCGCGGCTGCCGAAGGTGTCGCTGTCGGCAGTGGGCTTGGAGGGGCCATTTTGGCCCTTGGTGAAGGCGCTTGCGTCGGGGCGGGAGTCTTGGCCACCGGTGGCAGCGGAAGCGCCGGCATCGCCCTTGCCACAGCTGTTGGGCCTCTCGGCTGGGCTATCGTGGGATGCAGCAAGAACAATTGTCACAACAGCGATAGTAGCTACACATGGGACTGTTGGAAGCCGGTCGTCCGGGATACGTCGACACAGCCATCTTATGGTATGGCTCTTCGCGATCTGGCTACGCATCAGAACGTCCAGTCTATGTCGCTCGACCAGGAAGGTCTCTTATTGGACAACATTTTTGGCGAGCGCTTCCACCTCACTCCTGTCAGTGTTGAAGGGAAGCTGGCATTTCATGCGTCGATTGTCGTGTCGTGAAACAAGTTCAGAGTTCAATTGCAGACACAATGTGGGGCTATCAAGGTATTGATGGGGTAACATGCAAATGGGGATACTTCTATCCCTTTGGAGCAGGATTTTAGTGCAACATTGAGCAGATACTATTACACGGTGTGTCTGACAGGCAGGGACAAGATTGATCATATTGGAACAGTACCTATTACTCAAATAACTCTTTGCATTCGTTTACCATGCCAACCCACTAATGCGCGATTCCACGCGGGATCTTCTGTGAGACAAAAAACTTAATCTCTTCCTCCTGCGCCTCAAATAGTCGGTTTAAGGGGAGGCGCGCCAGCAATGTAAGCTTAGCGATTGCATGAAACTCTTTTTTCCAATTTAAGTCATCGACCTGGCTACAGTGCCAATCACGATAGCGCTCTATGGCTTTATCCCGGGGCCCCGCGATTCTTAGCTTCTTAGGAGGTGGTGTACCTTCAGAGCCAGGCATGACGTTGGTGATGTTGATCTGAGGGCCATCGCTCTGCTTTCTCTTAGTTGGCGGGCTTATGATCTCATTTTGAAGATGTTTCGGGACGTCACTATGCTCTTTCAACCTTCCTCCCTTCTCAGCATACTCCACCAACTTAGTTAAAGTTTTAGTCGCTACTGGATATCGGACGCCAGTGGCTTGGTGGTGAAAGCAATACGGTCCTATATCACAACCTGCTCCCGGGCACTCAAAGATATCGTATACTTGCTCCCAGATCGGCGGTTCATCCGTGGCGTCCTGATGGTTGTGGATAGCAGCTCGCTCGTTAAGCTGACCATTTGTTGCACTCTGTCCGCGGCGACCTCGCCCCGAAGACACGGACTGATTGTTCTCCTTGAAAATAAAAGCAATCTGAACAACGAGTTTACCCCCATCACGGACTAGTTCAGACCAATTATCAATTTGTTCATCCGCTTCGTCCCATTTCACATTAAGCCCAGTATATCGAAATGGTATTTTATCTACACCTCGCGTGGTTATAGAACACGTGATTTGAGTCTCGTCCGGTTCGTGGGTATTGTTGAGTTCCGTCTCTCTGACGATGCTGTCGATCTCAGACTCCAGATCAGACTCCTAGAAGTCACTGGGATAGCGATCGATATTCTGCACTGTATTCTGGGTAGGCTTATTGAATTTAGATTTCCTTGTACCAAGTGACCACTTGATAGTATATGATACGCAGTTGGACGACTCCTGGATCACCGCCCGAGTATGACTGCCGACGTCCGTGCCTCCAGGCCGACTTCGTCGCCCATGATGGGAGTCAGACTCCGTAAAGTTACCTGGCGGTTCAGGAGTTGAAAAGTCAAGATCATTGTCATCATACAGCCACTGGTCAAAATGATGAGTATCTCCGGTCATGATGGCATTAGAGTGACTCAACGAAGAGGCAAGTGGCGAAGGAAAAGTAGAGGTACGAGTCGTGTTTCGAAGGGAAGACTAAACCCGTCCACGACTTGGCTTCTCTAGGTTTCTATGCCCTTCCAATGGGAAAACATAGTGGGGCCAGGACAAAGAAACATGAGAACGACTGACCTAAAGCCATCAGGCATACGTGGCCTAAAATCACGTGATAATTGCCTGAGCGAGATTGCGAAAACCGTGAAGGTAAGCCGTCCGAAGACAAGGTAGTTAGATATATACAAGCCAGATAGAGAGATACGGACTTTACACAGTGACAAGGAAGAAAAGTAAAGCAAACTCTCGATGGCCTTGTTATATGTGGTATTAAGCATGAGTTGTATGGTGGATACGAGCGTTTTTGGGATGGTAAGCTTATATGAGTGAGTGACATAATGCGCGTGCGAAGATCATTTTATCCATACTGTATTCCAGCCACAATCGGGCCAAAATAAGCCATTATCATCTTTTTTTCTATATATAAAAAGCGGACGCTTGTTTCGGTCTACCCTGTATCAGCGTTCCCCTTACTGACCACTTTAGTGCATTCCGAATAGACCAGATTGTCGTCATTCTTTACGGTATTGTCATAGCTGCTAACTTTTACAACGTCGAGAAATGGGCGCTGCAACGCTGTTACGAGAATGTTCAGAGTGTCCAGAATCTGACCTTGGATTAAGAAAAAAAGGATTCAAAAACCAATTTTAAATATTCAATTATATAAAACTGGAGCAAAGACCTGTGTGAGCTAGGTTACTGGGTGACTGATGCATGTATACGGACGGGTGCCAGAGGCGGTAGAACTGCGTGAGCAAGTGGTTACAATTTAGACAGAGATGTGAGCAGAGAACTATTGTAGATGGCAGTTATCACAGGACTTGCTGTAACACTACTATGAGAGTGTAGACGGGGTCAGCTCAGCAGTAGAAGCTGAGGAATCGGACCTTGATTGGGAAACGGAGTTAGTCTCACGGGGCGCTAAGGGTTGCCTATGCAAGAAAAGGAGAGATTGCAAGAATACATTTTCCACACGAAATAGACCGAGAAATACCTGTTGATACGGGCTTACGGCTGAAGTGAATTTCGTAAGGCTCTATGACTGTGTGAGTCAAGCATCTCGAAGCAGGAGTCGAATAGAGAGTACAATCTTGACAGGCCAGATTGGGGAGTGAGTTTGCCAAGAAGCGTGAACTGTTCAATAGTAGTTGGTAATTCAATTCACTATAGGCATATATTGTTGTACTCAGAGCTTCTCAGAGTGACTGTCCGATAATGTCCTTGGGTGTGACACTTTGGCTGTTTCATCCCTTTGTCTTTTACTAAGTGCTTTTTCGACATCATGGCTCCGTTTGAAGATCCGCAGCTAAAAAAAGAGGCTAAATCACCCGATGGCATGCCATCCATTTACTTTTTTCTGACAACATACGCCTTGCCGCTTGTATACAGGCCAGCTCGATTTCAAGCCCAACGTTGTCCGAAAGCTCAAGGGTCTGCTGTATTGTCATCCAGCTATTTTGTAAACGGCTCAAGTCAGATTCTAGAGACTCAACCTCTTGATTCAGGTCTTCGATTAACTGCTTATCGTTCTCGAAAACCATAGGAAAGGTGGATGCCAGGAGATATTCTAGGTCAAACGGCTCATTGGAGTATAAACTCGAAGTTGGACGACCGATATCACCCATGTCGCCTATCGTATCGCAATCATAATCCAAAGTTGTTGGGACTAAGAGAAGCACTGGCATATATAACTTCAGCCGCCTCCTTCATGATGCTGAGTTGACGATGGCCCCTCCACTTCGAAGAAAACGCCCATTTTGTCCTGCGAGTTCGCAGGTCCCCAGACATGCCGCCATTCCATTTCATGTCGAGAAGCATCCCAATACAGATTTTTATGCCTGCTATAATACCAAAATCAATGAACGGAAGTGGATTGGTCAAAATCGAGCGCTGGCAATTCGCCAGCTAGTCACTGTTCAAAGGCTGCCAGCGACTTCGAGAGCATCGTTCTCTGATATTGGGAAGCTTAACCGAATTTCACATGAGAATGTTGTGAGACCCGACTCCTTTTATCATGCCGACGGTGAACTCTATATTGTCTACGAATTTTTGTATCTAGACATATTTGATCTATTTCCTCTACAAGAGGCGGCTGTAGCGTGTATAATGAAACAGGTAAGCTCTACGAAGATCGTATACTGGCTTTACTGACCTTGACAAGACTATTTGCGGCTTTCATCACCTAAAAGATCTTAAAATTCTTTGTGGTATCGATTTTATTCAGATAAATGAATACGGTGTCGTCAAAATAGGTAGAGTGACCCATGTTTAACTATCAGGGTTCGCATTAACAACTAGGAGTGATCGATTGGAATCAAGACATATTCTCGGTTGAGGGCTCACTATATCGCGCAAATGAGGAGTACTTAGTTGCGTATTTACAAGAGTTGATGACGGCCATGGCTCAGCGTTGTGATGATCTACCCAAGACAGCATATCACTTCTTCACAGGCAGTGTATTGCCGGAGATGGGCGTGAGTAAACTTTGTCAGCTAAGTACGACGCTAACAGTCGCCAGCATACTTTCATTAGCAATGTTGGCGGCCCCAAGGTTCTTAGAGAGCGCGTTATATCTGCGATACATAGAAAGCTGTTAGGTGGGGGGATTAAACCTTTCACCCATCTTTCTAGCAAGGTTTGATGGTAAGACTGCCGTTATGTATAATAGCAAAAGGCCAATGGCTAACACTCCCTAAGCCGCCTATGAGCCAGCGGCTATCCAGGTCGACTAGTCTTTTTGCATACATAATGATGAACACTTTGAGCGTCCACATTTCTAATATTCTTTAATAAGTTCAAGGAGGCGTGCAGCATAATCGGAAAATAACTAACGTTTTATTCTGGCCTCAATCCAATCGAGCGTTCGTTTGGTCCCGAGAACCCTGATCATGAAGAGATGTTTAGCGATCGTAGGCCTCATTCAAAGCGATCTCTAGTCGTGTCTCAAAATGCAGGTATTTGTAGTCGGGTAGGATATGTAAGTTGCGTAATGGCATTGCAAAAGGGCAGAATAAACGGGTTTACATGGTGAAACTAGAAATGAAGCTGCCTCGTTTCATGGCTTACGATTGTGTACTGGGTGCCTTCTGCGTTAAGCTAGATGGTACGTAGCAACACAATATTAATGTCAAGCTGAGCTTTCTAGCTAGATACCCTAACCATGAAACTTTCTTCAGGTCCTTGAGACATGAGAGACAAAGAGGCTGGAGGTATATTTTAGAATTTGGTGGACCGCCGTAATGATTTTTTGGAGTAAGTATCTCTATATCCTAGTCGGGATGAATCTGTTCGAGGCCTAGTCCCTCATCCAAGGTCAAGCCGTATGCCTTCTTGTACCCACCTTACATCGGTGATTGGTATTCTTATCCTAGTGATAAATAAAGTATTTGATCATACAAACATCTCGCACTTGTGTATGTGGAAATACCTTATGGTATACTGACTCCGCTCGACCGACATAGACGGTACGATTATGCCACTATCATCCGACAATGCGAAGCAAAAGATTTAAGGGCCTTTTGTCTTATGAAAGCCATACTATCAGCACACTCTATTGCATTGCGAGTCATGATGGCTAGCACGTCTGCAGTATTGACGAATGTGGTACTATCCCTTATGAATCTTGTTTGTAGGCCGGTTTTGTGTGGTGAATGATGACCTGTCTGCTTCAAAATTCACAATATTCATAAGAACTCAGTTGATACTTTGGAGAGAACCGATTCGAGAGTTTGTCTGTAGAGAACGCTGATTATAACTCGAAAGGTATCTTATAGGTTTCCTGGCAAGCCAACTTGAGTAACTAAGACCTAAAAAATAAGCTCATTAGGTGTCCAGCCAGACTTTTCCAAGATGTCTTGCAACTCTTTAATGTCCTTGGCACATATGGTTCTATGATGTTCTCGCCTATTTTAAAGGAGGCCTTTCGTCTTTGTCCCCCTTACCGAACGTCTTTTCAAGCCAGCTTATTGTGCCATTCTTTATTCCTAATACTCTTTGTCCAAGAGCATGTCGATGGTTTGCTGGAGTGTTGCCCTCAGAGGAATCGAAATAACTTTTTGCCGTATCATCTGTGCCAAAAAAAGCTTCTGGGGGACTTTGTATTCTACCAGAACTACCACCGATGGCTTTGGTAGGATAGTCGGAGCTAATGATGACTGGAAGGCCTTCCCCTGAACCACAGCCTGCAATCTTCTGTGGCGTAGGATCATTGTAGAGCGGGATGCGGCCCTGCGCGCCACAAAACCAAGCGTCTGTTTGACCAAACTTGCCATTGCTTTCAATGCAGTGATTGAATTGGTTATGAGTGGCCTGTGACTGGTACATCTGCTTGTTGCTCCAGTGACAGTATCTACTGTCAACACTTCCCGTCGAGGATGAAAGGGGGTCAAACAGTCGCTTGACCTCCCTAGCAGATGCCATGCTGAATTTTGATGAAGATCTTGGGCGGGCAGACCGGTGTGTATCTGTTGGGGACAATATAACCTGCTTTGCATCCTGCTCTGAAAGGGCTCGTGCTACCTTGTCCCCTTCCTTCCCTTTTTCCTTCTTGAGCTGGAGGATGGCCATAAGATGACCGATGTCAAACTTTAGCGATGAATAAACTGTATGAAACTTGGAAGATCTTTTGCTATCTTTGATGAGTCTGGGGGATTGCCTGTTCTCCAGGCCGCCATCATCATAAAGGTAATCCATAAGGAGCAGTTAAAAAGGGTCCGACGATGACCTCAGTTAGCTTTAATTCCAAGAGTTCTGGTAACTTAAGGAGAAGATGTATAAAGAAATAGCCGTGGAGATGAGATGAGAAATAATAAGCTTACTTCAATGACAACGTGGAATCTAGAAATAGGAGGGTATTTGCAATCAAGATTGCTGTGGGATAAAACGACGCGGAACGACCTTTCACATCCACCAGGGCTTCAATTAGAAATCCAAAACTGGACTTCAATAAAAGTGCCAATGCCATGTTCAATTCAAGACATAGCTTGACAACGTCAGTCTCATAGTCCTTAGTAAGGGGCTTAGCGGCGATGCTGCACACCGTATTATACTGTAATGCGAAACATGTGTGTCGAAGTTGCAGCCAAATTATAAAGCTTTTCCTCAGCCATTTCCCAGTCGATGTTGAACTTATCAAATTGCTTCGCCAGATCTCATTTTCTGCAGTCAGTGCTACTCCAAGGCAGAATTCGTCGTTGAAAGAAAATTTGTAATAGAAAAAGATATAAGAAGTTAACCTTGCAGCAATATACTCGACTCTGATTATTTGCATTCGATTACCGCTAGCTAGGACGTTCTTTGTGAATGACACATGCCTATAGCTTCCAGACTCCATGACCTTTTTGGTCCTCTCTTTGCGCCCTTAAAGGGCTGTTCTTCCAAAGAATAGATAAAATAGAGTAGTTCTACTTTCTTCTGCATCTCGGTTATCATTGATTGGTAATCGCTACGAGAGGTTGGGTTACGCTAGGGATTGTCCGCTATTTCAACGTACCTGCTGGCGTGGATAAATATAGTAAACTTGGGGGTGGCAACGAGTTCCTAAGGCAGTAATAATCCTTGTCATAGGATCAGCTGTTGTTCCACATCCATTCTTAAAGGCTATGTGTCGATTCCACAACCCCACATCCACTACGACCATTTCAGCCCTAGGACACCGGGCCGAAGTCCTGATCTAGCTTCTAGGCAGCCCCTTATTCCCGTGGATCTGGGGCCTTTCTACAGTGGGTCGGCAAAAGTCCCGACACATTTCAATATTACCCCAACCACCTCGATTGCATACAGCCATTTCACTCTGCAATTGACTGGGCAATATTTATTCAATTTCGATAGAATATATATCAATCTGTAGAGAATTAAAAGGAGATTCCAGGAGTATAGCTTAATACTTGGTATAATATCCATTTGCGTTGTAACACTCATTCAATCGGTCCGGGATCGATTTGATCACGTTTTTAACTACATCATCTTCAATCTCAGACCACAGCTCCTCCGCAGCTGCTATGAGCCTCTCGATGGCTTCAGTCGACTTCGGATAAGCTGCGATTTCAGGATATAGTTCGCAAATCCGGGCTTTTAGGACTTTCCATAGATTTTCAATAGGGTTGAGATCAGGGCTGTATGGCGGCCAGTTCGCCAAAGACACCCCGTGTCTCCTTGCCCAAGGGCGCAGCCAATCCTGAACTTTCCGGCAAGTGAAGGTACGGGCGTTGTCGTGCTGAAAAGTCTCTCCTTCCTCGATAAGGTCAGGAAGATAGGACTGAAGACAGGATAGAATACGCCGGCCTGTTACGCCCCCCCTCTCAGAGTCAGGATCGCTTGGCAAAGGGACGACCCGGGACGGTTTGTCATAGTTAATCGCACCAAAGAACATCTGTGAGTGTCTCAGAGGTCGTCTGCGAGGTTGCACTTTATCTTTGTGAAGTCTCTCGCCCTGTGGTGTTGTCAGAATATGCTTCTATAAAAGGAGGGTCTGGACGTACGGATCTGTAAAATGACCACTTGGTATAGTCACCGTCTGTACGGTCGATTATAACCTCATCAGAAAACCACCAACTGTACCAAAAAGACTCATCTTCATGACGGTATCTGTCGCAAAACTCCTTCCTCAATTGAGCGTGTTCTTCGCTGAGAAACGGGCGTCGAAGTGCAAGCTTATGTTGTATACCCTCATCGAGAAGCCAGCGACCAATTGTTCTTCTTGAGCAACGCAATCGCGCCCGATCAATGATTTCCTGGTATGAGATAAAAGGGTTATTCCTGACGAGTATTTTGATATGAATTTTGTCCTGATCGGACAAGATCCGGGGCCTCCCGGACCGCCGATTGTCTTTGGCCGACTCTTGTTGTCGACCGCGTCGAATGATCCCGTAGATCGCGTGCCGAGTCAACCCCTCTCTGTCTGCGATTTCCTGCACCCGAACTCCTGATTTATACATCGTTATAAACCTCGTTCTCGTACAAGGAGAATGATATACATCTCGCCTTAATCTGGGCATTTTATTCTGTTAAAATAACGCGATGAAGTTATCGCGTCTGTGTTGTTGTTTTGTAAAAAGCGGGGGTGGACCCGAAATGTGTCGGGACTTTTGCCCGGGACTGTACCAAGCGTCATATCGCGCCTGAAGGCTTCGAGTACCGTTTATCTGACACGAACTCGTACACGTAGGGCTGGGTAGGCGAACACAACGTTGTAACCGCCTTAGTTCCTGTAAGTGTCTATGGTATCACATTTGCCGCAACTACCGCATCAAACTTGATTGGTTCGTGACCTCATATTTGGATCAGTCTGTTGGTGGGCATTGGTGAAGGAATCGCTCCACCTGACCTAGACCACGACATCCGGTTAGGTGGTGTCGTCGTTAGCAGGCCCGACGGCAATGCCGGAGGAGTAGTGCAACATGACTTTGAAAATGCGAAAGCGAATGGTGCATTATGTAGTCGCATATCTTACCTCAAGCCATCAACTTTTAGCTCAACTGCCTCGTTTCTGGTAAATAATCGTACAATCTTTCCGTCAAAACATGTAAGTATTACTGACGTGATTGAATGGAATTGATGGTCTTTTGTGTCGCCTCAAGCTGTCTCACCCGAATGTAATCAAGCAGTCCTACCGTAAATGTTGCTGACTTAGCCGCCGCATGTCGCTGCCACTGATCGTTCTTGTGTGAATCCGCATCAGATACCACGTATTATGTACTAAGCAGGGAAACCGACCCATGAGACCCGTAGCTTTCATTTTCACAAAGAGACACTGATGGCCAGTGTCTTCCAAAACACTGTCCCGAGTAGCTGCATCTTTGATGAGTGTGTTTCCAGACGCAATGGCGCATAGTGAATTTCTGGCTTGGTCGACTCCCGCCGATCACGCTTTAAATCCCAAGATAAGTCGCACTTATCGCAGTTACTACAGTACTACCAGCATGGTTGCGTTGCGATTCAAGTAGTCAATCGTTTTCGGCCACATGATAAGTAAACGGTTCTTTGGACGCTTGATATCAGTCACCTTCCACACAAGCATTAGAGTAAACTACTGACGTTGAGCACGCAGCTTGCTGCAGTGAGATACTTTAACTATACAGTACTTGAAAAGGACTGTACAAATGCTGTATCTACTCAATCTCTATGCTACTGTATTAGACTATTCTATTGGGGCATGGCTGATAAGCCGAATTAGGTGGTGTCAATTATAGACTCATAGGCTTCGACAATAAGTATTTGAACCAACTTTCTATTCTCTAAATCCCAGGAAATTTTGGTAATTGGTCTTCACGTCTGAGAAGAACAAGACAATGGAATTCGGCATTGGCGCTACGCCCTCCAATAGCTTTCTGTGCAAGTTGCAGCAGTGCCTAGAGTTTGGTCCACGAATAAATGATCATAACGACCACTTGAAACGGCAAATATTCGAAATCAAAGGACAGAGAGACCGACTATTGGCATATGGGAAGATTTGTGATGAGATGGTTGAGACTCAAGATCGATTACTCTTCACGTTAGGTGCTACAGCAGCTTGTAGTGAGCGACATTACAGAGTATCGCCAGGTCTATCAGGTCATTGAAACATTCATATCAGTCTCTCGGATGAAATGACGCCGCACCCTGACGTATTCCAACAGATGAATCATTCGGATTCACTGATGGTGGCAGCGAGAACAGCCTGAAAAGCAAGAGAGCCAGATTGGAAAAGGTATATTTAAAAGCTACTATTTAGCATGGGAGGTGTCGCTTTATTCCCACGCTCTCCTGACTGTAATCATGTAAGTATTTGTCCATGTCTGAGGTTAGCCGCTAAGACTAAGAGACCGAAGTTACAAAGTGCTAGTATGTATACCAAATTTGCTTCGTAATCATACTGATCAACTTTTGCGGCGAAAGGACAAAGAAGAAAGTCAAATTACGATAAAACATTACCATGCACCAAATATAGCTATGTTTCAACCTCATAAATCCTTTAGAGATGTAGTGTACGGATACCCCCTTCGAGCATGTGATTTTGACTGTGTTTCTCTATGCCACGTGTGACTTCGTCAGTGGCCATGTCTGGGAGGTTGAGCTTCTACATTAAAGTCTATCTGCTTATCTTGGAATCTAAATGTAATTGAGAATTTCTTCTCCTATGAATGACGGATTAGGACGGCTTCTTATGCCCCAGGCCTATGCAAATAAGGTTGCTGATTAAGTCATCACAAAACCATATTATTATGCTCTGAAATTGAGGAAACTATCTTCGTTGGGGCTGTATACATATTGCCTTCCAGAGCCTGAAGCTAATTGTGATTCTTCAGTATGTTCGCTTGATACATCTCGTTGTGATGTCATAAGCTTTAAGTATCAATCAACGTAGTGTACAAATCACTCAGGTTATGAAAGTCGAATTAAGACGCGGTATACAGTACAGGAATAGGCCGGTAATGACTCTCATCTCCTCGTGGTGCCGGTTGGGAACCTGGAATTGCCGTTTAACCCCTGGGCATTCGCAGAGCTAAGAAGAGTCATCACCAACCAGCACTTGTCCGATGGTTCGGGCGGTGGCAGCGTGATAGGGTTCACAAGCCCTATTCCCCACAAGCAACAAGGTAAAACTTTAAAAACCATCGGAGACGCGACCGCGAAATCGAGCCTATAAACAATGAACAGGATCCAAGGGGATGCAAGGCACAGGGTCTATATAGGTAGACGCGCTGCGCCTCTTCCTGTTATTTTCTCTGAAAATACAAGTCAATGCTTGGACGCAGTACCAGCCACAATCAGGTTCACGATCGCTACAGGTCGCCTAGAACAGAGATGATAACACGGCTGCCAACCTAGACCAGCAACAACTACTTTGTACAACAAAAGCAGGTACCGCTTCAGCCGCCGAAATTAGGAAAGTGAAGACTTGGAGGAAATTGGGCTTAAAGTTGACTTGCTACTACTAATAACCACAGGGATCAAGAAGACAAACGACAATCAGGCTGGAAAGAACAAGACAAGAACTGCAAGGGCTCAGCGAGATTAAGGCAAATACTGGTGTAATGTATGTATCTTTAGCCTATAGAGCCTTATAGGCCGTGGCCTACCAGGCGCAATAGTCTTGTGTGTGTACAGGAATAAATAAAGTGTGGTCGTCACAGTTGATGCCAGGGTGTCTTGTCAGTGCTGGGGGATGGCACGTATCGTATTGATGCTTCTAATGCACTGCCTATTCGCTATGTCTAACACACTCTTGGCTGTTCTCAGTATATTTACAATGACTGACGACTGACGATGAACCCTTGCCACTACTCATTATATACAGCGGCTCATTGCGTGATCTCTCAATTAGACTTTGTACTTGCCCCGAATTCTTCGAGCAAGCCGGAAGTCTCTAAGCATTATAGTTACCCTCTTCGCATGAATAGCATATAGGTTTGAATCTTCGAATAGGCTAATCAAATACGCTTCAGCCATCTCTTGAAGTGCTTGTATAGCTTGTGTTTGCCAGCGGAGGCCTTCTCCATCAGGCCGCTTATCAATGCCTATCTCTTTAATCTTTTGATTGTTAGAAACTTTAAATATAGTGTACCAATTTGCGATGGCATACGAGTCTTGCAAACGGAAGCCGACTGATCAAAAGGTCGGTTGTGTCTTGGTACCTCCGTATTTCGCCAAGAGCTCTGTTTGTAGGTCGCACACGCCGCCGGGCTTTCACTGGTACCGGGTCTCCGGCTGAAATGATGACTCTGAGTTACAGGTGACAATTCATATGAGTTGGGAGTACGCTACCTTGAACTCCCGGTGACCGCGGTTGGCCATCATGTTGATTAGGCATAGCAAGAGCTTTTGGATTTCAGCAACTGGCTGGGATACAACTCCAGGAACACAACGACCATGGAAAGACTGTAGAGAACCAAGCTATTCGAGATCTTGTACGTAGTATATAAAAGCTATGTAAGATAAACAAGGAAAAAGCCAAAAGTATTTGGGGCCGAGACTTCAAAGCCGATTCGGACGGTTTTGAAAGCATACAAGATGGTGTGTATCCTGCGTTGGAGACACACTGGGGCCGATTAAGCGTGACGCACGTCATGAGCCGAAATCAACTCCTCCACGTCTCACTCATAAAACACATCGGCGCTTGGTCTCCCCATATTAAAACCGACATACAATTACTTAGGTCTTATAGGCCACAGCCTGAACTATCCTGATCATCTTGTCCAGCCATACACAGTGTCTACCTCCCCGGTTATCGCTGTTGCTCGTTCAAATACTCTTAGTTAGTGCAAAAGGCAACTATTGTACTAGCGGCACTGGCACACTGGACATGCACCATATCTCGTCCGTTATGTGGCACTTTCAATAAAGAATACAATAATAAACTAATGACGGTGGAATGGCACTACCCTATAGTGTAATACATGTTGCTATCGGCTGTACCCATCAACGACGCACAACTACAAATAGCGAAATTAGTACCTTGGCACCAGAAGTCTGGAGTGCCAGCCCACCTTTTCGATGGTTTTGGCAGCTGGCATCGTCTGGGAAGGGGCAAAGCAGCTCTATATGTACGCCGGCGATAGGAAGACGTTACTGTTCCCAGGAAGATTTGCTCGATTTCCCTTCTCTGAATAAGCTTGAAATAAAAAACTGAGTCGCTTCTTTGCGTTTTACTACAACGCTATCTAGCGACGGTGTATATAACCGCAGAATTTATCTTCTCATTTCTGCTCTTGGGGTTGATTCGGTTGATTTTTACCTTCGGTCAGTTATGAGCAGAGGTGGGACTCAGGCTCAGTATTCAGTGTTCATATTCTCCCAGTTCTGTGGGGTCTAATCTCTGGCTTACTACTGTTATGAGCCGCGTTGAATACAACTCGGCTCATAATCAAAAACTGCTTGCGAATAGCCAGTGACTGATTTGAGCCTTGGATATTTCATCTACGTTGATTAATAGATATATTGTTGAACATTTCCACCTTCCGCCCCAAAATAACATGCTCTTTCTCAACTCTAGAGTGGGTATTCTTCGACACATAGCTCTACTTCTTCGTAAGCAGGCACTTTGTCAGACTTAGGCCGTGTTGTAGGCGCGTAAGCAGTTGCTTACTGAAAAAGCAAGTTCTCCGAAGTACTGTTGCTGACTAGTGGAAGTGAAGGCAAATAATCAGTGCGAATCAAAAGTACTTCTGTGTAAATGTACATGAGATTACGTGCGTTAGCTGGTGACCATATTCGCACCCTATGTACAGAGCTACTGGATCGCGATATGTGGGGCCATCTATTATGAGCAATGGTTATTTTAACAGAGGAAGCTGGCAGTGTTCACTACTGTATAGTATGATATTTTTGTCAACCGGAAGCGCTCATAGCGCTTCACGCCAACATTTCATGACCGTCCGTAAAGACGCGTTGATCTCCTTAACTCGAAACTACAGTAAGATGCGGGTTTGAATATCGAAGTGGGGCTACTCTATTTTAGCCTATCCTTATGCGAAGATGGTGGCCAAAATCGGGACAAAGAGATTAGGGGCCATGAACCAATGTTACCGAGACGGGCAGAACTTTCTAGCTAGCTGTAATGAAGTATCCCGAAATGTCTTCCTATGTGTTACCTTCCGCTCTGAAATAATGCGCTGTTTGGGAAGTCTAGGGTGGGGTTACTTAGTAACTACATGAGTATACTTCGTAAACCGGGTTTTATCGGCAATCGGCTGGCTTATGGGTACACGAGCAATTTTTGGCTGGGCGAACTAAGTACTTTGAAGTATCGCTGCTGCCTGAAGTTATAGAGCTAGAATCCTGAAAAGTGGGGACAGACTTACAGTGCAAACCTTGAAGTACTGTCGCTTATTGACAAGGTAAGTACATCACTCTAACTGTCTTTAGTGCGACAATGATGGTAAACATTGTAGATAGCTACTTATGCTCAATATAATGGGCTTTGCTTTACAAACAAGAGTTACTGTCGGAGAGGAAGTTACAGTAGCGGTGCTCGATACTGTATATTTTCGCTTTTGTGACCCTCTCGCTGTCGAGGGCTATTTGTTTAGTGGTTCCACTACATCAGATTATGGTCTCTGTATCCATGGTCAGCATCAGATAGCCGAGGCGCCATTTTTGGTCGTCAGTAGGCTGCGGTTTATTTTGGACGTCTTGGGGCGGATGAAAGTTTATTGATGTCATTGCTAGCTGCAATCATCAGCTTTTGGAAGCATTGTGTCAGTAATTTCAGTGCAAAATCCATTTCTGACAATTGACATTGCGGACACCGTAGTATTCCTATAGTTGGGCGGACTTCAGACAGCCCTCCTTTATGCGATCCGAAACTTCGTTGGAGGTTGCATATCCTGAGAAACTTCAGCTAATCGGTTCTTAAAAACCTGACAACTTTTCTGCCTTATTCTCTTTCTTTTGTTGCCCATTTAAGTTTCATCGCCAGTTCTTCACCATGTTTCAACCTGTTGTTCTTGAAGACGTTACTGGCGGAAGCGGAAAGGCAACTAATCTTTGTGTTTTAGTTTACGGCGTAAGCATCAACCCTCGACGATCGATCCCTACACTTCATGCAGCGTTGACCATAGAAATAGCTTTGGGGAAACCCAAGCCATATGTGCAATGTTGCTAAGGCTTTGCGCGACGAATATTCCGAACAAGAATTATATATCCTACATGCCGAGAAGAACTGCGGCAACTTCACATATGATGGCATTGAGCTTGGTGGCGAGCGCGTGTCCGCTGAGATCGAGGACAAGTTGCGCAGCATTGAAGAGCAAGGAGGCAAGATCACTAAATTGAGTATGGCAGGATATTCGCTTGGTGGTCTGGTTTCGCGGTTTGCGGTTGGTTTGCTTTATGCGAAAGGAATCCTTAGTGATCTCGAATGCATGGTAAGTCGCAGTCGGGGGAATCGTAGTAGGAAAGGTTCGCTCAACTGACAATCCCATCAGAACTTTCCCACATTTGCAATCTCCCATCTCGGAGTGTGAACGCCACTTAAAGGATGGCTCAACAACGTCTGGAACGTCCTCGGCGCCCGAACGCTATCAATGTCAGGTCGCCAACTTTTCACCATCGATAAATTCCGCGACACCAACCGACCCCTTCTCGCCGTGCTCGCCGATCCAGGTTCTATCTTCATGTCTGGCCTCAAGAAGTTTAAGCGCCGTACACAGTACACAAATATCGCCAACGATCGAAACGTGCTACACTACACATCAGCCATTACCAAATATGATCCTTACACAGACCTTGAAAAGATCAATCTCAACTACCTTGAGGGATACGAGGGTGTGATTCTTGACCCTGACCATCCTATTACGCTTCGACCGAAAGTTCAACAAGACGCCCTGTTGACAAACTACAAAGCCCTCAAGAAGTGGTTCAAGAATACCCTGTTTATGGCGGCAGTCAGTATTATAATGCCGATTGGCCTTGCTGTCTTCCTCGTCTACTCTGCCGCCCAAACAATCTGAAGTGCCATTCGAATCAACGCGCATGAGTCAGGAGAGGCTGGGTTGAAGATCGAGCAGTACCGCATGTTCCTCAGATTAAGGAGGTTCGAGAAGAAGCCAAGCAAGCTTACGAGGTCTTCAGCAGCTCACAGAGCCAGGAATACTTGGAAGAATCAGATTGAGAAGACAACCTGGCTTATGATGTTGAAGATCCCAAGATGTTGAGGAAAGAGCGTGGAATGGCGTATAATGGATTCATGCGCGATGCATTCGCGAGGTATTGGTGATACCTTACATAGGGCCGGAATATATGGATAGAATTGGAACATGACTGGAGCAAAAAGCTACGTGAACTAGGCTATTAGGTTGGCCGGTGCTTACAAGTAGACCAACGGATGATAGAGGGAGTAGAACTGCCAGAGCATGTGGTTCAAATTCAAGAGATAGCGTTGGTAGAAAAGAGAAATACATATCACGACTGGCATCACAACATGTGCTCGAAATAGTATACCAAGACAACGAACAGATCAAAGAGGCAATCAGGATGCTATGGCATAGAGTTGTGATTAAGACAGAGCCATTGGTATCGGATAATTCAAGTCGGCAGCCGTCGAAAGATTTACTGCAGTACTGCCACATAGGTTGGAACGGGCTTGCGGAGTAATAGTCTGAGGGATCGGAACTTAGTGCGGAGATGTAGTAAATTGACCATATCTTACATAGACTTTCACCTATATAGCGCAAATAAAAAAGTATTATATGGACAGTAGGAATGCATCGTCTAATTAGCGTGAAATATGTAGCTTTCAGCCGACGGAGGAAAACTTCGATTGGCCGCCTGATTATGGCTTATTCGTCAAGGTACACCGAGCACAGTAAAATCAGTAATTACTGAATACACTCCGTAAACTTCATGCGTGCGCTATAGTCGAAGAAAGGGTACAGGTTGGCGCTAGACAATCCAAATGTCGGTCTACAGTAGACTTTATACCAAAGGTCTATGAATGATTATATCTATCTATTTGAGTCGCTATCAATCTTTTATGAATACGCAGAGCTGCTTAGAGCTAGTCTTTGTTAACAACACTAAACAAATTGTCGACAAAGAAAAAGTAGTTTGGATTTATGACCGTATCTGAACCATCAAAAGCGCAAAAGTGGCCCAGGAAAAGATGTTGCTCATATTTAATTTTCTTTTCGTCGAAGAGGACGCAACCGATATCTCATCAGGCCGACTAGTAGGTGTCGGGCTTGTTCTCGAAAGATTGCCAATAGACCAAGCTGAAAGGGGGTTGGTGTCACCATGAAGTGGACTTGACGTCGGCCACATGGCGTCAGAAGTGCTCCCATAGCCGACTACGGAGAGCTCTTGTGTGATCACAGTTGCCGATACTATCGGGGATCCGGGGTATTTGAGTGATGTGGATGTCTGCTGAGGCGTTGTTGCCAATGAGGGTAAGCAGTGGCATGTTGAGGCGACCTGCGTAATAATCATTAACACCCAGTATCACCGCACAATCAAGAATCGCTGACAAATAGAGCTTACCTGAGCACTTCGTGGATGTAGCTGTGCCGGGCGCATGTTCACTTCAACAAGTGGTGTAACTACTCAGCGATGGCCATAGGCTCTCCGTAGTTATAAAGGAACGAGGTGGTCGACGGGAAGCTGCCACATGGATGGCTGCTGTGAGAAAAGTCCGGAAAACATCCAGTGCAGCGTAGATTGAAGACTGGCTAGCAGAATTGTGTCCAGTAAATTGTTTTGGCTGAAAACGCTCTAAGCAGGAATGCATATATGCACATGTATGTTTTGAATTCCATACTACAGTGCCGGACAAAATTAGAGGCCACCTTCGCTTTCTATAAAATGTTCCCAGCATTGGCCATTTGTGACTAGTGTTGCATTTATAGTATGTAGAATGTAGCCATACTGTTATGGCTTACAGTCATCCAAAATGACTGCTTATAGCTGTAAAGAAGCCACCATATTGCCTCTGTGATGTGATATGCGTCCAGAAAATGCTTATGCCTTATTTTATTGAACTTGTTTGTATAGGAGGACCGAGAATGATACATGGTGACCCTCTAGCAGAAATACGCAGCCATAGTTCATCGCCGTGTGCGAAATGGCCCCCTGTACTATGCTAAGGCGCGTCCCTGACACGGTCCATGCTCAGAAGCTTTCTGCAGAAGCTGTCAGACATTATTTGCCGTCAAAATCAAAGGCCGCACTGGCTTTTGATGAATATGGGCAGGAGTATCACATGCAAGCAGGGATACTTCAGATTATGCGCTAAAACGGCGACTGTAATGTCTATAATGCATGCAGGTTTCCCCAAACTCATGCTGTACCTCGTCTTTTATCCTTGTGATGATAGCCTGTCTACAGAAGCCAATACTGCTCCTAATCATCGACGGTTCATTTAGATCTATTCCAACTCATGTTCTCTCGTAAGAAGTGAGGCATCACGCCAATTTTGTTTGCAAAGCTTCTGACATCAAGTCAGGTCATAGATAGTGGGGACCTTCTGGGATTACGCGTCTTCAGTCCATCGATGTCAGCTGGTATACTTTCCCCACAAGCTCAGTTACGTATGATCGAGTGGCACTATCTCTGGTTATACGTAATGCTTTGTTACAAGCCTCATTAAGCTAAATACAGTGTTATCAAGCACATGACGGTATCCCCTTTGCCCTTTTTTGAATAGCATTGGCGTATCACATACAAATCACACATGATGACGCTTCAGAATACTAGTTGTTTCAGCGAAAGTGAAGTAACAACATGAATAGCATGTAGCCAACGACTTGCTGGCTTGATGCCTATCCCATCAACTACAAGCTATGTAATATTTGGCAGCTTGGGAAGCAATTGAAGATAGTTAGGGGATAAAAAGAAAGAAGAAAACTCCTTGGAAGCTTGGTTGGGTTAACCACGTAAAGTTTAAGGAAGAGGAATCAGTTTGGCAGCCTGCGGCCGATACACAAGCTCATCATCGTCCAATGCCACATCTAATCGTTGAAAAAGTATTATAGTAACTATGTGGGTAACTGGCAATTGTGATATCTCTTCAAGTGGCCCCTTCTGGAACACCATCACATGCTCGGGCATATTAATCATATCCTTGATTCGTCGACCATCATGTTATGCATGTAGTTCTAGTGAATGCCAATTCGATACCATCTGTTTAGAATAAGGGACCTACATTGACCAGAACACCTCTTTAAAACACCCTATCACTTCTTTAGATCGTTGGTCTTGAAAAGGAGTCGCTAACCTTTTCGAAAAGCTAACAAGATTCCACTATCTTGTTTTTGTAATTTTCAATTCAGCAGCCGCATCGCATGCGGCAGATACTTTCTTCTTGAGTCATAGTGAATATTGTTTCTTGGGGGAAGTATCGCTGTCAAGTGACACATCCCGTCATTCAACACTAGTCTCTACTATCACACAGTCAGCAATATGACTTACGATAGCGTGTCTGCTTGCAACTTCTTTGATAGATACAGTTCAGATGCTCTGATGAGGGCAAGATTATCAAACTCAGCGTAAGAGTTCCTCTTCGAAGCACATCTGAGTCATGAATGGTTGTAGCTGGCATATTGTCTGTAGAGCGAGTTAGTTCAGAAGTTCTAGTAGTTCATGTCACTTTTGGCTAAGTAGTATGTAGATCACGCCATCGCCTATATTGTTATAAAGTATTCTTCTATATCAAACAAATTCGCAAACTTGCACATCTCTTCGCTGATCAGAAAGGAGAGCATCTTGTAAGACTTAACCCGAGAAAAGGAAACCCTATACCTCGTGCACTATAGACGCTCAAACCAGGCCAACAAATGGCCTTCTCCTAGCGCTGCTTATTGATAACTAGCATGCCACAAGTTTCGTATCTCGTCAATAAAGCAGCCTTAACTTTACATATTGCCAATGAAATATACAGTATTGGATAGGTATCCAAAGCTAGGTTGCTTGGGTGGAAGCTTAGGCACGAATAACTGGGCAATCTTGTGCTATTGCTGATAGAAGGCGGGAGGGCCCCGAGGTAAGTCGTCCAGGCTGTCTACTGCAGCCTCGAAAACATCGAGTACAAGGGATGATAGACGCATAACAAAGCCATACTTAAAGGATGTCTAACAAACACAAAGCGTACCATTTATAGAAGGTAGTTTGGAACTGGTCAAACTGCTACAGCGACCAGAAGTCACAAATATGGATTACTGCCACAACGAAGTTGATGGATAAGATTCATGTAGGGGGGACTAGTGTCCCGATATCAAATTTCTCAGACTTCCAACTAGCTTAGAATTCATAACTTCGTAACCAAAGCACCACTGAGTTGCACAAGACCAAATCAAACTGAGCTTGTCCCTTTCTATAACTTTACTCGAGCGAACTTCGAAAGGTCTGGCGGGTTTTCCTTACACAACACATTACCTTGATTACCTAGAGTAGCACCATAGCTGGATATAGATATCAACCCCCCGAACTGGTTTGTTTGTCGAATCTCATCCTCACTAACCCCAAGGTTATCCTTGGGAATCCAAACAGTGGGTTGTCGAGAACTAAGAGCCACATGGTCAAATGCGGTAGCTTCGAGATCATCTCTCTCGGTTCCAGCCGATTCTTGTACCTTAGTAGATAGCTCGGCGTTTTCTATTGGACGCCGCTTGTTTTGGGCATAGTCACTATCGTGGGTCATATCCCTGACTTTGTAATCTCTTTGTGTAGCGGTAGACATTGAGAAACGTCGTTCGCCTAGAGTTTGGATTCGATGGCATATGTCTGCATCAAAGTCTCCTAATTTTACAGGCAGATATCGAAGAAGCGGGCCGAATCTCCAATTCAAAAATACCTGGAAGAGAACTGTACCAACTAAGACCAAGACCATGATGATGCCTTGCGCCGTGCAAGCAGCTCTTCCTCTTTCGTCTTTGACTATAAAGAACAAACCAGCGAGGCATAGTTCCATCACATATAATCCGGTAAAAGTCTGATTGATTGCACGGGGATAGAGAACACCTCCAGCATCATATTCCGCCTGGTAAATGCAATGTATGGTATACCGTTGAGTGATCCATAATAGCCCGAACAAAAGGATAGCAAACGCCGAGATGAGTGGGGATGTTATACAATAGACCAGCGCAATGCATGCAAAGTTAGTATATACCGGGAAGATAGAGCCCCATCTCATTGAGCGTGGCTTTGTACGCCGTGTCCATATATCTCGTGCAGTCCTGTCTACTAACGGAGCGATGGCGTAGTGCTCAAACAAGCTACTTATCTGAAGAAGCGTGGCGGAACTGGTTGAGAGCGACTGCAGAATCATGTATGAAAAGAAATAGTTCGATGCTTTCGGAAGATTTCGAGCAAGAATATCCAAAAGATCACTAACCCTCTGTATGTCTCCCACGTTTGCAGCAAGCTCTCTAATAGAGGTTGTGAAGAAGGAAGCGATAGATACAACGAGGAAAAGCTGTATGAACAAAAATACGAAATAAAATTGTTGGACAAATTCATCTCTCAATGACAGGGTCTTGACCCCTTTAAATTCTGCCAAAACCTCTAAGAGGGATGGCAAAATGTAAAGAAGTATTGCGAGAATAGCAGTTGGTAATATGCCTGCAATTGCGGATACAGAACTTCGCAAGACTTCTGTCTTTTCCAAGAAAGTCAACCAATCATAATGTTGAATTAGCTGATCAACCTGACTGAGTGCCCCTGTCCAAGCTACTGGAATCGACCACAGAGATATCATGGTGAAGACGATACTATATGTTAAAATAGCTCGAATCCATTCCTCTCCGTTTTTCAATGCCACGTTATTCCAGATGATTTCTTCAGGGCAGAATCCGATGACCCTAGGAGTCATGTGTTCTGGTTGATGATGGACCTCGCTTTGGCAAGCCATGTGAGCCGCGAGCTGAGAGTGGAATTGGATGAATGCAGAATTCCCAATCGAACACTTCCCAGGACTATCTTGAGCACACTTTATTTCAGAATTCAATTTTTCGAGCTTACGTCGACACCAGTATATAGTGTCCTCCTTTCTGCCGAATGTGACAACTCCGGGCAACCAGTCCCAACCAAAACGTGGTAGTCTATGAGTTGGACGATCTTTTTCATCTAGGAACCTCGCCCAGGCCTCATTTCGACTGCACTTCTCGTAATCACTGATCAAGATTGGAGGAGCTGCAGGAATCTTTGCATCAGAAACTTTCGTTTGGATCTCTCTACAGGTCTGGCTAAAACGCTTCTTTCCGGATTCTTGGTTGAAGATCCTTTGCCGTTTCTGGTGTACCAGTTGAGAGGCTTTAATGAGATCAGTTTCAGCAGCTTCTAGTCGCTGATGAATAGCATTACGAAGGATGATCTTTTTTAGTAAAGGACGGAAATCCCGATTGATCCACACGTTTTTGACCCCTCCCGGAAACACTGAAAATATCTCTTTAAGCTTGGCCTTCTGGCACAAATCATTGGGTATTGAGTTGACTAGGATAGTAGATGATGAAGGTCGCAGCCGATGCTCTGTGCTAGTAAGGTAATTCTGTCGGACTCTGACGTATGCTCTCATCTCGTCGAAAAATATTGCGCAAGTCCATACGACAACCACAATTGCCATTAACAAATGCGCCCAATAGCGTTGGGAGTTTTGAGGCTTCACATTAGCCCATGTTAAGGTATCCAGGCCAGTGATTTGGGCTGCGCTTTGGTTTAGTCGATCTTCTCCATCACGAGCGATTTGACTGCCACGCCCGCCGACGTAATTTAACGGGATAAGGGCCGGTATAGCAAGCGCCGCGGTTAGCAAAAAAACAAGAAGTATCGTCTTGAGATACCGGAGGAAGAAATATGCATCAAGTCCACATCTACGTATCAGTTCTTGATCGTTCATACCGCATATCTGCTTCATTCTAGGAATAAAGCCCGTGCTTTCCTCTTCTGGTTGTTCATGTTGGGGGTTCAAACTACTCTTTGGTTTGCTATTGACTCGCTTAGAACGGTACAGTCATCGCTCAGCTTGAAAAAGAACTTACAAAACACGGCCAAGTCTGTTTCGCAGTAATAAGAAGAGAAAAAGCTGTATGGTAAAAATGGTGAATCCGCTGCTTAATGCAGCTAAGAAGCTGAATACCCCGATACCTTCATCTTTCTGTGCGCCTCCAGGTTGCTTACTGCCTTGGCCTCTTTTGAAATCGTGAATGATGGTTTCATTCGCTTCTATCACAGCTGTAAGTTTCATGGTAACTCTGTGTACCGTAAATAGTGTTCTTATGTTGGATGGATTACGATAGAAAGCAATAAGCTTGCCAACACATAAATAGTACTATTGCATGACTTAGCTTATCATCAAATCCCATTTCGATCTCTTCCAGACTGTCATATTCGGCCGAGAGAACCCAATGCTCGGGCGCTTAACCTACTTAGGCTCTACAGTCGCATTATCACCGAAAATTGCCTCCTATGGATCAGGCAGGACAATTGCTCAACTTCTATAGTACTGGGTTCCTTCTGTGCCAGAACTCCATCGCTGGAAATGTAGAATTCTATCTGACACCAATTTCTTGCCTCATTTTTTATGTCGCTGGCTACTCGTGATGTACCACTATCTAACCCGATGCCTAGTCGGGGTTTCTCAACCATTAGGTCGCACAACTGAACTAGGTTGTCAACTGGGTTTCGTTTCTACAACATTTCCCTTTGGTCAAGCAGATTTTCGGCCGTCTAGAAAGGTCTTAGGCTACAAAAGGATATTTTCTTTGAGAGAAAATAGTAGAGCGTAACGGAAGATTTCAATTTGTCCGTTTTAAGCTCGTAAGAAGCAGTCGTGTAGGGCACTATGGTAATCATTAAAGGCCTTTGGCTCAATATCGTAGGGATCTCTAAGATATTTAAACATACTTAGACGATTCTTTCCTGGGAATTGAAACACATGGGAATCATGGATTCTTGTCGCCACTCGTGCTGGCTCAAGCCATGGAGCAGTGCAGATGAAGTAGGATTGGAAGTCACGGACCGACCTCAGCGCCTACTGAGAGAGTTCGAGAATCCTCATACAGAAAACGCTGGCCTCCTGGTATTGATAGGTAATGAATCGAAGCAATCAGCTTTCCGAAAACTAAGCTTTCAGACTGAGCGGGTACGTGGAAGAATTGGTGGGGAGATTCATCTACTTGCATCTTCTTTTCGAGACGGTCGCCGTAAACGCATTATGGTGGCTGACACAGATGTTCCGCATTTCTTACCTGGTATGACTTCTTCTAGTGGCAATGCTTGCCATGAAGTCAGCTCTTATACAGCTCCGAAGCAGTCCATTCCTGCTGAACCGTTTAGCTTTGACAGCCTATTACACAAGTCTCTGTTCCCATGCGCCGATGTGATATGTATTTTTGTCGATGATTTAGGAGGATTCAGATCCTCTCTGGAACATTTGGCTTCCTGGCTAAAGAGGGGACCATCGTCAGTAAGCAAAGTGCAGCCACGGGTCCTTTTTATAGTAAAACAAGAAGAGAAGCACCAGCACCAGCTGGATCTCCAAAACTTCCTACGAGGAAGTCGACGTAGAGAAGCAGACATTTGTTTCAGCAATCTCACGATAGTCGGAGTTTCAAAGGCGAATAAGAAAAGAGGAAGGAGACGCACGCAGACACGACGATGGCAAATGCTCGGATTTGCCATTGCAAAGGCGCTGGAATCTGGGAGGCAGTCCCGTCGACGATCCAATTCTTTGTTTACTGTCTATCATCTTGCATATTTCCTGCAATATGCTGCCAGTAGAGCGTTGCATATTCCTCTAGAACCATTCAGCTTTATAAAGGTCTCTAGGCTTAATCAAAAGGTGGCCCCAGATTTGAGTGACCATATCCTTGAATTCTTGGATAAGTTTCGGTCACTCACCGCCTTGCATCGGATTGCTATTCACTTGATTGCGTCTAGTCTGCTTCTCGATCACTATAAGCTCGGAATGCACTGTAAGACGTCAAGCATATTCGTTGCGTCACCAGCTAACCTTGGTTGTAGTATTTGATTCTCATCAAGTCTTCAATGAGTTATATGAGGCTGCCTGTCTTCGAGCAAGCTCCCAGTCTGAGCCAAGATTTATGAGGCTCACGCCGCCTTTAGAGCTTGTAAGGCTGATATCATGTAGTATGTTTACACAGTTCGCACAATTCCAGGCAATTGGGTCGACTGTCGATTGGCATCGAAGGCAGCTGGCGCAAAATAATGATACCTTGGGTAAGATACGATCAAACCATACATGCCTCAGTTGTATTCGGAGACGACCGCAGTTTGGATTGTCATGCGGGCATTTGATTTGCCGATATTGTGTCAAAACTTTCTATGCTCCAAGTAGGATTGACCCCTTCGAGTACCACCCAGAGTCATGCCTCCTTTGTGGCCAGTGTACCTTAGGGACTTTGATACGCTTGACGCCGGAAACATGCCGGCTCCACGTACTAAGTATTGACGGGGGGGGGATACGCGGCTCAGCTCCAATTGAATTCATTAAGGCGATACAGGATGGGGTCGGTATACCTTACTATAACGTACAGCGCAGCTTTGACGTGAAAGTCGGCACCAGTTCAGGTAAATGCATCCTGCTATGCTCACAACCTCCTGAAACTAACGGATTGCAAGGAGCATTGAGTGTTGTATGCCTCGGCGTTTTAGGATGGAACGTGGACGATTGTATGTTGTATTTGAAGCAGTTTGCTGAACAATCATTTGCCAATCGCCAATCCAGACTAGCACAGTTGTCTTCGAGCTTACCATTTGTCTCAAAGATCTTTAGTGTCTTTCAATTCATTCACGCCTTATTATCTGACAGCAAGTATGCCGCTGATGGTATCGAAAAGTCACTTCTCGATACTTACGGCTGTGACCGAACCTTGACGGGCACGTCTGCGGCTGCCGGGCTAGGAGGGTATGTCGGAGTGACACTGACAAGAGCTAGTGATGGTAGCGTTTTCCTTGCAACAAACTACAATCATGTCGGCGATGTGTATTCGAATACTGGTAAGCGAAAAGATCGAGGAAGTTTATTCTTTTGCTAAAACCAACCAGATTATTGTCACCTTGAATCATATGATGGCCAGAATGAAGTCAAGTGGTGGGAAGTGTGAGTCAAACAGAACATATTCGACCTTGGAGAAACTGATCATGAACAGTTTACGATGTGCAACAGCGGCACCGTTGTAATTTCTCTCAAAATCATGGTATTGGCCAACGCTGACAAAACTATAGCTACTTTAAGCCGAAGTGTCTCGGTAATCATGGAGCGTTCCAAGACGGTGGCGTTGCAGTCAACAATCCCGTCTGCATTGCTGTACATGAAGCGATTTCGCTCACTCCAGATATGGCCGAGCCCAGCATCGTAGTTTCCTTGGGCACAGGCTCTGCGTCTGACACAGATGTTGAATCATCAAGCATATTTTCTAACACCTTCCTGCCCAGGCTCTGGAGGGGCCTCTGGAGGCAAGCGAGTTCAAGAACCACTTGGGACCATTTCCTGAGCCATCAGAGCCCCGAGAGCAAAACAAAAACCTTTCGTTTCGATGTCAACTATGTGGAAAAAGAACCGCAATTGGATCAGGTTAGCGGTATTGATTATGTGCAACAGGCTGCTTGTAGCGCAGTGGTTAAATCTCCAGAGATTCGTCAATTATCTTGTTTGTTGCGAGCAAGGCTTTTCTTTTTTGAATTGAACGAGCAAGAGCCGCCATACTTCGCTCGTGGGGCCTACCAATGTTCGGGTCGGATTATGTGTCTGCTCAGAGCTCAGACGCCTGAGTACGAAGCATTCATGCACCAACTTTACAAAAAAGCAGCCTTTTTTCAGTTAGGTACTCAGAGCCTCGAAGTATCGTATGAAGACATCTCGAAAGATTTATGTTACGATGTCAAGTTTGCTGCGCCAAGTCTCAGGAGTAATATCCGGATCACATTGAACGAGACAGCAGGTGAAGATCTCGACATAAATGGCTCACCATACCCACTAGATTGGCTGATTAAGAGACAATGCCTTGACGCCAGCTTTGGCACCTCAGACCATCGGCTTAGAAATACTTCCATGATTTATGTCCCCAAAGCTAATAATTTTGATCATCAAAAATGATCCTCTAGTAATAATTGGCGTAAGGGTATTTCTCGACTGGTATTACTTTCTGCCAGTTATTTAGATAAGTTGTCATTATATTAACGCCTTCGACCTAGTTCAATGAAACGCATAAGGCTTAAATGTGCTCCACCAGGGCCGCCTCGTGTGGGAACTACAAATACTGGCTTGCGATAGCATGAAGTAATCAAAGCTCAACCGAGGTCTCGTTATTTATTATGAGCTCAATAGATCTTTCAGGAGGTGGGTGAATAGGCATGCTTGACGGGATCATAAAGGCAATGGTGAAGCCAATTTGGTGTAATTGGGTAAAGCATCAAATTTACATAGCTTTGTGAAACATGCGGGTCTTGTTTTACAGTACTAGCTCCGAAGGTCGCAAAAAGTGATCGTTTAGCAGCTGGGGATGCTGAAAACTAATTCTAGTCGCACTTCATGCAGTAGAATATAAGACGAAATATGTTTACCTTTTAGCGGCGATAAGCCATATTGATGACATCAAGCAGCCAATACTACTACTACAGGGGGTGGCGAAAGCTACTGTAGTACCACTGTAGCCTAGATGTACTGAACCAGCCACACTAGCCACAGATCATTCGCGCTCAGAAACTTTGTGTAGAAGCTGGGCGGTCTCCAATTTCGGCTGGGATTGTAGCACAGTGCACATCGAGGTACTGTACATGTGTCTGCCCATGTGCGTGGAATGCCTGTTGACGAAGCGCCCATGAGACAGCTCTATGCGCGTATCTCGCGTCGTGTACTCCGTATTCTATGCGGTTACTCGGGAGTCGGCTGGGAGCTGGAAACCCTTGCACCGCCTGGAGCCTGGCATGGAAAATAAGCGACTTAGGGGACAGTGTTAACTCAGGGACCATCTGCTGCTACTTTCGGATACAGTAAGGTGCGGGTGTGGGAGCCCAAGATAGGCTAGCGTGGAGCACGCCCCGTCGCCCCACAGCCGTGATTGTCTCTTACTATCGCGGCGACCCGGAATCCGGCAGCCACGTTCAGATCAGCCTATGATGATTCTTCTCATCTGAGGGATCTCCTGGCTAAAAATCGCCCCTTCATCCGACTCTCAATAACATCTACATTCACTTCAAATGCTCTCATATTGATTAGGTTGCTGTTAGTAGACTGGAGGACAGGGACTGCACTAGCGTCGCATGTTAGTGTGATTAGCGCCATATCTAGTCTATTTTAGGTCATTTCAGCAAAATGCTAATGCTGGGCTACTGGCGGTGAACCCGCACCTGACTGTATAGGCTACTTGGGAAAAAAACAGTAATCATCCAATTTTCACTAAACAAAGGTTAACAGACCGGATTCCAGTACAACACAGTCCCTAACAATTTTTGTTGGCTTTCCTGACTACCACCCAATGACGCACAAACAGCTGAATTATTTACTCCATTCATGGACCGTTCGTGCACGTCTCGGCTGACCACGCAAAGAGTCGGCACGTGTTGGATGAGCTTCTTCATTTCTAATGATGCTAAGTACCAGAATTGTGCTCATGTGAGCACTTAGTCTCGTCTTGGACACCAATTTGACATCCGATAGCCAGGCTCTATCGAAGATGGCCCTAGAGTCTCTCATTGGTCATTCTTCGTGCCTGGTCATGATAATTGCGATGGCCCCTGCCCCCCTTGCCACCGGGCTCTCCAGCTCACCAGATAATTGGAGCCCCTACCCCGCACTTCTAGGGTAACCCCAGTGGCTAACGCAAACGGGAGAACGGAGAGCTTCGAGACAAAGAGAATTTTATGCTGATCCCCGCTATCAAGTCTCATCGCAAAAACGTGTCTTACTCTTCAGCTATACAATTTTATTCTCGATCGCAAATATCTCTACCGTTTTCGCGCTTGTTCTAACGTACAATATCTTGTTGGACGGCTTCATTAGCGGCAGTCGCTCCATCGAGGATGGTGTTACAGTTTGTCTGGTTTCGTCAGTTGACTGAGCTGCACTGCTGTCATGTCCACTCCCTCATCCCGGCCACCCGGCCCGAACGACCGTCGGAGCTTCGAGTTAGCCATCATTTGCGCTCTACTCCTTGAGGCTGATGCTATCGAGGCCTTGTTTGACTACTACTAGGATAGTAATGGTCCACCATTCGAGCCTTTCCAGCCTTGATCGACCATCTTCTATCGCAGACTTCAATTGCTGTGAAGAACTCAGCTCCTTGCCACGAGGCCCTCCGACGAGAATCTGGAGTTTCTTCGTTGTGGCCTGAATGAAACCAGGCACAGGATAACTTCAATTACTTAGCTACTCACCGAGTCATCGCCCATCCTAGCAGATGGGCTTGCCGCTGGCGCCACCTTCTCATGAACCCCGCCATTCTGCCTTGTGTTGTAGCTTCGGGATCGCGTCGTACGTCCTACTGTAGCTTCTGGAGTGCCTTCGTCTCCTGGAACTGCCAGCCTCGCTCTGTTGATGTAGCCTTCCGTAATCGAAGCACGGTCTTCCGGAGGAGAGGATGTAGACACCAAATCTTGCATTTTGGAGAAGCCTAGGATATCCACCAAATTTGCGACAATTCCTCTCCCTATCGCCGTGGCATTTTCATTGTGTAGCTCTTGCTTCTTGGCTCTTGTAGCCTCGTGCTCCATCTCCAACTGCTTCATTTGCTGGCTGTCAGAGAACAGAGCACGTAAGAGAAGGGCAACGTTTTCGTCATCGCCATTACTGTTATTGCCATTGTCATGTGGAGTATGGAAATAGAACGGTTCGATTCTTTTCTTGGACGCGTTGCTGATGCGGGCTTGCTCCTGGCGAAAGAGGTCGTCTGGATCTTGGATATCTTGAAGCTGCTTATTTCCATCCACCATGGCCTCTCGTAGTTGAGTGGCGATATTTGTTTCGGGAAAAGCCATTTGTGCAGACAGTGAGAAGTTTGGGATCCTCCAGAAGTACAACTCAATCTTGCGACCAAGAGATGCGATCAAGTATGATAATTCTGCCCTGAGAGACAAGGTTTCATATTTCATTAATCACGGATCAAACTTTCAATTCTTAATAGCTGTCTCTACCTTTGACGTCATACAAAGTCGAATCAACCTGTATTGACCACACTTAGGCATATAGTCCACATTCCGCCTCGACGCAAGTCCGGAAGAGGACGGAGGCCACGAAAGCTCTAATCATTAAGCAAGAGCCGATATCAGTTGGCATCTCGAACGGAGTTTGTTCAGACAGTATCAAGGCAGTCTTTATTGAAGAAAACATAGTATCTGATGGAGAGGTGATTGCGGATAGAACTGCCTTACGAGAGAGGTCTCAATGGGTAGTTTTCATTACTATACATATAGTAAGAGGTATCGAGAAGGAGATGGTAAAGGATAACAATACTTTGAACTATCAAGCCTCAACGACAGAAGCTAAGATCAGGCATTGATACTCCATAAATTGGTTTCTGATGTGCAGCGTAGCGACTGCAGCCGAAACCGACGGCATCGTCCAGATGGAGACCTTGACAAGCCAACATGTGTAGGTATGTGTTATGATGTGAGAGAGCACATGGAGACCGTTGTAGGCTCTTATGGGATGTGCAAATAAAAACATTCAACTTGAACAAGGGTAGGGGCACACCACGGATTACGTACAATCAAACAGAGAATAGCCCATTGGTCTCCGCGTAGGACTCTGATTGTGTTGGCAGTCTTTGCTGCACTGCGACATGACAAGATTCACGGACGGAGCATTAACATCCGCGTAGAAGGCTACAACCTCAGGCTTGGGACAATGGCCCTTTACATGAAGTCCAAATGAATTATTTGTGATACTGCAATTCCCTGGCTGTGGCTCCTGTGTAGAACTAGCCAGAAATTGCGCAGTTGACTCGATCTTACGGCGATCTATAGGTGCTGTATCTTCGACAAGGCATCCCGGAACAATTATAAAAATAGTCTCTAGATGTTTGAAACGGGTAAGGATCGTCATGATTTCCATAAGATTGACTCCTGATCCTGCGAAGAAAGCCACATGCTGGATGAGCGAAATGCTGTCCGTGAGCGCAAAAGCCTCACTTCTCGAGTCCGACTTTAGCTGTGCCGGGTCAAGGAGCAGAAATATTGTTCGAGATAAGCAGAGCCTGACCGATGCCCACTCTGAGATGAGACTCGTATTTCTTTCCCATTCAGAAAATGCCTCTTTGCATGAGAGGGCAATGCGATACGACCCAGCTTGCCGAACTGTCTCAGAAGCGTAAGATAGTCCGATCTTGGAGGGGCACATTACGCCCAAGTTAAGCGAGACAACTGACATTGCCGCGCTATGCATAGCGATCTCCCATATATACACTCGTAAATCGAGCGGGAGAAAGGGGAAAAGGTGAAAAGGCATGATGCTTGGCACTTCTATGCCTGTAGTTCCTACTATGCTACCTTATACACTTAAATATTCTCGTTATTGTATAGATAAGAGTGTGACTTGGTTGATGGTTCGAGTGGGAAAAGATAATCATCTATTACTTAAATAGTATTTGACTGGCGACAACGTCCGCTTTCGTCCCTGGCGTGATGAAACCATCAAACAGTACAGGAGGGAAGGCTTCGTAACTGTATAGGATTTGATACGAAGCGAACTGAAAATACGACGATTCTTGGCTGACTTACTGAGATTGTTGTACAACATTTCGATTTGAAATTCTATTTTTGCTATTTTTCATACTTATATACTCCTTTAAACGCTTCCATTCCCAAGCTTGCCGTTCAAACTCGGGCGTTCCTCCTTTGCGTTATCATCATTCTCCCATTCCTCATTAGCTGCCTATTCTGCGACACAGAATTAGCAAGTTGATTGCTCTAGGGTGAGTGAGGATTCCTGTACGAAAGTCTGATTAGATCATGATCGGCTTTAGCATGGCTAAATGGTGTGTTGATTGGGTCGGCCCCGCAGAGGCTTTAGTCCGATCTGCATGGAGCCTCTAAGCTCGAAGTGGTAAGGAGTGGATGAGCACCAAACACCAAACGCTGTAATTGGCCACAGCAAAGAACAGCACACATGGGTGATCGTAGGGATGGCAATACAATTCAGCCATGGAAGTATCGCGACACAATTTCAAGCTATTGATCTCGCTTCAGTATATAATGTTTCATTTGTAGCTAACTACTAAGTAAGCTCGTGAGGCAATTCGTCACCGAATCTGATCTCGAGAATTGAGGTGGTGAAGCTTCCTGCGTAACTTCACGCTGGTCCATCAGACCCCATATAACCATCCTTAAGTTCTGCTCCCTCTAACAGCATGCTGCCTAAATTGAGATACACGAGACGAATATGCAAAATTTTGCTATGCTTGAAGTAACTTGCAAATTTCAACCGGAACAGGCCTGTCAAAACTATGGAGACCAAATGGTAGTTCTCGGTGACCGGGCTGTATATTTCCGGCCTCATCTGGATCTACGAGCCTTAGATCATACGTTTGTAGAACCATGGCGACCGAGGCGAAGACAACATGCTTAGCCAGCGCCTCTCCTGGACATCGGAATGCTCCACCTCCAAAAGGGAAGAAATGTCCCTGTAAGCCAGCAACAGACGCTTTAGAGCGTGTATCTTCTGTCCCCGAACGTGTAGTTGGCTTTTGGGGGGATTCTCGGGCGGGTTGAACACGCTTCCTTTTCGCCGGACCGCTCATACTGGAGCTGCCTGGACAATCCAGAAACCTCTCAGCCCAGAAAGCATTTAATGGATGCTCAGGGTCGCCGCTTGGCAGATCTTGGCCCGTGTTCCAGCACGACTCGTCGAGTCCCGCGAGCCAGCCCGTGAACATGATAGGAATACCCGACTTGACCTTCCAGCCTCCAGAAAGACACAGCTGGTCGTCGAGGGATCTGTGACCAACGGTACTTGCAACCCGCAGCCGAAGTGTCTCGTAGTAGATAGAGTTGAGGAATGGATCCTTTACTAGTATTCTGATATCTGGTTCCTCCCCAGCCCCTGTGGATTGAGATGCAGGGTTGATGCGGTGGCGAACCTGGCGGAGAAGGCTTGGATCGAGTAGGATGTGTAAGATCATCCACAAAGCTGCAGGAACGGTATTCGCCATGGCGCTGTATCGGGTAAGCAACGATTTATCGGTCGCTTCTCACTTCTGCGTTTCTCGTGACCGAAGAGCAGGGCAAGGATTGGAAAGAGAGAGAGGAGACATGGATGTACACGAAAAAGTATCCCAGCATGACCACAGCCACTCCGTTATCGCTGATCCCAAGAGCCTCGTGGCGCTGAATCATCTTGCGGACATATTGGGTGCCCCAGATGGGCTCGTACTCGACATCGCGAAGCTCGTCATTATCTTGGTCGTAGTTTTAGCTACACCAGGTGCGCCAATGCTCGACGTGTTTGTGCATCTCGTCACGCGCCTGGTAGCTTGACGGCACTAACCATCGCAGCAGACCTTTGGAGATGTTGGGGAATGCTTTGTAGAAGTTCCAAAAGTCTTGGCAGAAAGTTGGACAGATTCTAAGGAGATGCTCCCCATACAACGCTTCTACATTAGATCTGAGAATGAGATTAGATAGAAAGCTGAAGAGATCAGGAATACGGCCGTAACCGTGCCCGACCTCCGGTGCTGCCGAAAGCTCCGACGCTAAATTCTTCTTGAATCTCTCCATTACGAATACTAGATTTCGCCCTTGAAGATAGTGAACAAAGTCTCGCCTCTGGTGCTCCATCATGCGCCGGGAGACATCCGGATGATCCGTGCAGAATCCTACACTGGCCTCGTAGGCCGAAACGCGGTCATGGTTGAATATGTGAATGTCACGGCTAGACAAGCCAAAGAAAACGGTTAGAGCATCAAACAAACTGGGTGTCGGCACCAGACTACTACTCCGTCTGAACAGTCCTTCGATCTGTTTTCCTGGCATCGCCAAGTATATCTCCCGACCGATGAGTGGAATATAGGCTGGAGCCCCCCGCAATTCGTGACTGAAGTGCAGTTAAGTTAGCGATGCGGTGGTGCAACGGCCGTCAAAACCGGCAAGCGACGGCGGATCTAGTAACAAGACGTTGTATAAGACTGTAGAAGGGGGTCTTCAACATACGTGAGGCGTCTCAAGAAGCTCTCTGGCTGAAGAGTGAGAGAGAATAGATGGCCGAACCCTTGAAACCCCCAAGAGGGCTGTGGAGGGGCTTTCATCGAGTCATCTTCTTGGGAATGTGATATGAACTAAAGTCGATGATGTACTGCCCCTATCAGAAAAAGGAGAATAGTTAAAAAGAAAAGCGCGATATCAATGGTGGTGTGATCTGTGGGTATCAGATGCTAAGATTTGGGGTCACAGAGAACTATCATCAATATCTCCGGGTCGACTGTGTTGGGTGAGAGGTTTGTGACCTTACAGAGTATCAGGAGAGGCAAGTCTATTTAGCTCACCTTCGTGTCATCACTCATCGTTGGGTGCCAGGAACAGAGTACTAGTCAAGAATCAAGATCAGAGTTGGGAAAGCAGCGGCCATTTCGGCTATATCCATTAACCCAACAACTTTATCTCAGAATCCATAATAGGTCACGGCGCTGCCACTGGCCGGCGTTCTGGGTCTCGGCAAGCCAAGGAGGAGAAGCACGAGGAAACCGGCCGATACTCGCCAGCAAGGCAGAGTTCACATGTTCTGGCTATAGGGATTTGTGAAACTATTCTCCTAACTGTTGCTTTAGAATATCATATCACACAGCCTAGGATCATTTACAGGTTGTTTGTAAATTCCATGAATCTTCTTCATCCCTGCGCTCGTCTGCCACGACGTAAAGCAGGGTCCCTCAAACCTAACGATAGCACAAATTACCATCCATGATATTCTTTTACTTCTATACCTAACTGCTCACCTACCTGATATTTCAGGCCAACCGCATCTTTCTCTGCCCGTTATGATCGAATTGTTACTGGAGTCGCCTCTACCTGGTTTCCTCGTCTCGAGCACAGGGTACGCGCTCGTGACGTCCCAACAGTTACAGTGCAAATTATTACCAATCTTACTCGCATCGTGGGCCTCAGCGTTATTCGTGCATCTCGTGGTCTGGCAGAGCTGGATCTTCCCGCGCTACGTGTCAGAGCTTCGTCACATTCCAACGGTCCCTGGCTTCCCTCTGTGGGGCCATTTGTACGACGTCATCACGCAAGAATGCGGGGCTCCACAGCGAGTCTGGCATCACCAGTATGGCTCTGTCGTTCGCTATTTCCTCCCCTTTGGATCAGAGAGACTGTCGATTGCCGAAAGGGGCACGCAGCGCATGGCTCTCAACTACCCTAAAACTTACGTCGGAAACTGCACCAGGCCATCACAAGCGTGCTCATTGATAAGCAGAACACTTCGACGTGGCTTACTACTCTCTCAAAATAGAGAACACGGTTACCGAAACAGTGTGTTCTCCATGTCTTTTTCAATACAATGCGTCAAGGTTTTAGTCCCTATAGTTTGGGCAATATCATTGTGTTGCGGAGAGAGGAAACTGGCACAAATTAACCCTACGCCGCAACAATGAGTGATCATATTGATTGCGGCGACTTACCATAGAGCAAGGCCATGGATATAAATTAAAAGAAATCTAGAGTTCAAACCTGCGAAGCAATGATACATGGGGTCTATGTACCCTTCCAGGGAAAGCTTTTGAAATAGACATACACTAAATAAAAGATGAGTCGCCTATACGTGTGGTGCGCAGATTCAAAAGCATGGAAAATGGTGTAATAATAGCTCCATGGCAAAATCAACCTCAACTTGCCCTTGAAGACCAAGTCGACAATTTGCGAGGTAAATATACTGCTGACAACGCAAAGGAACTATGACAAAGTGGCTGATACTGGCTAACGACATCTAATGTACGCTTATACTCCATACTGAGGTGATTCTGATCTACTTACGATCATGTTGCGGCTAGCAGGATTACAAGCTGATCAAAGTTAGTGGGACAAGGAGAGAACCTTGTGAGCTCTCATGATCATAGAGTCAGATTGAGGAACGCGAAGTATAGTTTAGAGGATAATACTAACTGAAACTTCGAGCGGAAACATCGCAGCTATCAGCAATTCAGGGTGTAACCCGCTTACTCATTTCGTTTTATACAATCTCTAGTACTTAATGGCTGAACGATTCTTTAAGCTCCATAGCGGGTATTTGATTTACTTTACAAGTAGCGCATAGAGGCCATAAACAGCTAGAGAGGGATTGGAAGAAAACAGGACTTTGGGCCACTTCTAGATTGGGAATCGCATGCATATTTTGCATGAATACGGTAAGGTACATGTGGTGCGTAACGTTAAACGTCAGAAATCGGATGCTGCAATAAAAATACCCACGCGCTATAATGCTCTCATACTTGGTGGTATCAACGCAAGTGGTGTACATATAAAGACCACATTCTTGGTCCGTTCTTCATTAGACGTTGGTGACTCCTCTTTCAGCCATGGCAAGCCACCAAAAGATTCGTGTAGCACTAGAAGGGAGGATGGTAAGGAGCTGGCTATTCCCTAAACTGTTCACGTCTAAGCGCAGCCCTCTAAAATCATCTTGTGATAAAAAGATACTCTCTATATGGCGACTGTTTTTCAAAAGCTATGCATGGCTAGAGAAAGTTTGTAAAGCGGGAAATCCACCTATTTTGATCGGAAGCGCCCTGAGCCATATTTCCCAAACCAGCGTCAGTACTGAGCAGATAGGCCACCTAGCTCTTATTTGTGAAGGTAACACAGACCCATTGTTATTCAAAGAATGTCTGCAGCCCCACTCTTGGCATACGCACGGAAAAGTAGTGCAATACGATTATGCGTTCGATGATCACAGAATCACTCTAAACGCTCATTGCACCATGGCTGGTTCAGCCGCAAACTCAATATATACAAGATGGCCTGAGCTTTTGAGCGAGGCCTCCGCCTTAGGAAGACAGTCAGCGTTCCTTGTATGGGGAGAAACAGCCATAAGACAAACGAAAACCATCACCGGCCTGGGTAGAAACATTCAGTCAAACAAATCTGTCTCTAGGATCTGTGACATTACACTGCAGGGGTATATGGGTAACAGGTCGTTCGGATTCTGTAAAGAAACCAGTGACTTGTTCGAATATGATTCCTCACAGTCATGCTATAAGTACGCGGAAGATTATGAGCATGTTTACAGAGAATATCAGGAAGAAATTGAAAATCGACAGGATACGATATGCAAAGGATGTAGAGCGTGGTAAGGTTAGAAGAGCGATGGTCCAATTTGTCGATTAAATTCGCCTATTTCGTGATATACTTTCAGCGTTATGCTTTATAGAACTCCAGGGTAATTCATGCGTGCTAGTTCTATTTATAGCTTGAAAGGGGTATCCCTTCGCGTACTCTAGATGGTTTGATGTGTTGGAGATAGGAGTTAAGTGTTTGGAAGTACGCCTAAATCAAACTGAGCCCATTGGATTTAGCCTATATAGATGGCTTTCAGGAGCATATTTACGTAAACTTAACTATATAGAACCTGATCTTTAGTAAAGGAATTAAACACTGGTGAAATTTAAAGCTGCTTCTAATGGCATGAGAAAGGATTTATAAGCGTTATACCATCCCAGGTATGCTATGCTTTCGTGCAAACTCCAAAAGGATCTATAAATCCTGGAACTATCAAAATGTTGTGTAAAGTGATTCTTACTCAATATGCCACCATAAGAAAAGCTAAGAGAAATGTAGAAAGGTCTCGGACAGCATTCACAGTATTGTGAAGTTGGATGGTAACGCTATGAAGAATAATTCCCCCAATGGTTCTGTACATCGTAGGCCTTTTAAAGATGTATCATTGATTATAAAAGTACGACAATTATTTCGGGGCACCATCAGTTAAAACACACAGAAACACACAACGCTTTTAACCTTCCACATTCCTCTTCACCATACAACCTCACTGGTACATCAATGAGACGTAAGCGTTTGTAGGAGCATATGAATGATATCTCACGGTGTTGTTGATACTTCAGATTAATCCCATAAAAATGATAGTTATGACGGTGTCTATAATCCTAAAGCAGCGACAGGGATTCCAAATATAACTCAGGACTATTTGGAAACCATTGTGGATGTTTTATCCGAATACCTATTGCCTGGTGCTTTCCTTTTCCTTCGATTGTTTGTGCGGGTACCTTTTAGGTCATCCGACCTGTCTTTGCATAACTCACGTATGGCAAAGGTGGCATCCCCTTCCTCATCGAGTGTCGATAGCGTGTAGCAATAGTCGTCTTGCTTACCCTTCTCCAAATTATACTCATTAGCTGCCTGATGCTAGGGTGGCGCATATGGTGTATCTCACCTTGGTTGTGCTGCTAACTGGGCCTGGTGAATGAGACAACTTGTCTGTACATTGGAAGTTTGTGTTTTTTGGTATATCCTCAGTTGGAGCAAGGCCTGAATCAGTAATATTGGACTTGTTCAGCCCTGAATTCGGGTGCATGAACATGACCTCTTTGGGAAGCCTGGTGCTCGGACATTCTGTATCCGAGCTCTGGGATCCAAGGGGCGTTGTACTTGAAAACGGGTTCTCAGAGCTAGTAGAGCTTTCTCCATGATTTTGGGGTCTGGAAACTGGTACTTTGGGGTCGGGATTGGAGAAATCCCGCCCTACCGACTCGTAAGGTCTGAGGTTGATCGGTCAGTATTCAGCTTCATGAGGTTCTTGGGCGTGCCCTTATAGTCCATACCCATCGAATTCTGAATAACCGAAATTGGAGGAGATAGTCTCGTCCGAATCGAAGAAACCAAGAGTAGATATTTCTGATGAGTCTTGATAAGGACTAAGTATCTGCCATTGACCGTTATTGTCAAGCAACCAATAGCTATCCGATTGATCCCACAATACTGTCCGAGAGCGATCATAAACCCAGTCTGGACGAATGTATGATGGTATAATGAATTTGCTTGGATGATCTCCGAGAAGAGGGATAGCCAATGAAGGATGCTCGTCTTGCAAGTCTGACTCTGGCACATATTCAAAGGCTGGCAGTAAAGAAGGATATGATGCACAATCGTCGATTGATACTTCTGCACCAAAAGTATTCTGAGTGTGAGACATTATGAGATGTCTTTGACAGAAGAAAGGACAGATTGCTTGAAATGTTGCGAATTTACGGTATTTATAGATGTTCACTCCCTAGGCTATCCCCTCCAGGGATTTTCGGGGCAGGGATCCATATATGAAGTATAGCATGCGCTTAACGAATAGTGATTGCGGATTTCTCCTAGCCAGTGTCAGAGATGGCAAGGAGGGCGGGCCATGTGGTGTCACGATGAGGATTACTAGCAGCGATTGCTACCAATCTCAGGCCTGTAACCGGACCAGGGCTCCCAGTCATGACTTCTACACCATCTCTTCATTGGAACCATCCCGTGTAGATTTACACATGAAAGATTGAGAACTCAATTGGCAGCACCAGTTACCCCTGCCGAGGATTGTGCCTCGGGTCAAACGTGCCAATGCGACACACAGAATGGAGTACCCTCAGGTTGTTATGATACTAGCTCGGATCCTGGGCTGGTGAGGCCGTATAGATGTACCCTAATAACAAGTACAAAAGTTATATTTCCCGCAAGGATTAGCGAAATCTCGATCTTCAGACTTCTCGTACGATTCTTTGAAGTACCTCCGTGGGCGTTAAACTGATGATGGGCATACCACAAAGATTAATTCCGCTATGTCGTTCCCAGTCAGAAGAGGCTATTGTGAAACGCTAGGTATATCGTCTAAGGATTGAAATATGTGGAGCTGGGACCTTCATTACATTCAAGTGTTGCTCACGTATCTCTCGTCGAAGTGCAACCTCTTTCTAAGGCGAAATGTCACCGAACGCCAACCACGTAGCAAGTCTCGAGACTAGGGCGAGGCTGAATGCTTCCGAGTTTCAGTCAGCTTTTTGTTCTATGCTACTAAGTCTCGGGGATCTGATGTCATGTCGTCCTGGATACACACAACTCAAAGTGGCGGTGTGAAAATCAACTGTAGTAACACACTATACAATTCACAGACAGTACTTGAACAGGGGTGGGATACTGGACAAGAAAAAGGAGACAAAGGAGCTAGTGGCCGGACTGCTATCATGCGAAGTTACTCCTGTCAATACTCATGATTCGAGTCAGGGGTATAATGAAGCTACATGGGGTTTGACCGCTATAAAGGTATCGAAAGGGCGTCAATTCTTCTTAATAATCTTAATGCGCTTCTCGTCTACTGTCACCATCATATTATTCTGAATCTCTCCAAAGTTCAACGTTGAAGCCGTCGCACAGCCATGATTTCCAGCCAGCCATCCGACATCTCTACGATTTCAACCATAAAACAACCATGCCCCAGCACAAACGAAATTTATTTCGACGCCAACTCAACAGCAATGGGCCCAAGTTCCAGTGGCTCTCTTGACCATGTCAGAAATACTGGCCAATGTCGCTGCTCAACTCAACCAGGCGAGACCTGTCAAAGGTTTATTGAGCCTGAGCAATACCTGCAGTTGAAACAAGAGATAAACGACCTGAGGAAAAAAGTTCTTACATTGAAGCGCCTTCTTCCTTTGCGCTAGAGACCCAGATATAAACCCTACAGACGCCGCTCGGTCTGGTTACACATTAGGACAACCTCACTCACCATCAACACCTTGACTGATACGCGAAGGACGCGAAGGACGCCAGAAACTCCAAAGACATTGTATGAATCAAGTTTATCATGCTCACAGGTCATCCCTTGCACTCCTATCCAAGAGCCTGTTATAGATGAAGACAGGATTGCCCAGACGGACTCAGAGGACGAGGGTAGGTAACATCGTTTTGGAAGTTGGTGGAAAGTGCTGTATTTATCTTTTATGTCTTGATTTTGGTGCCAGTTCTGCCTTGGTTGTCGTGCCGAATGCTGGGAGATTGTTCATGCTGAAATCGAGTCGCGATCACCTGAGATGGTACTTTTAGGCCACCACACAAGGCACAAACGGATCAAAGGGAAAACGAGTCAGTATATAGTATTGTGATACGTATTTGAATCTCGGCTTTGAGCTTATTTGACAGTTATTCGTTCCTTCAGCGCTGGCGGCCATGTTTGCTTCCTTTACACTAAGCCACCAACACCCGACGCCACTGCTCTATCCGTGTTCAAGCTGGACTGGTCTAGCATCTCGACCCCTGTTCTACTTAGAGGAAGATCACGGTGCTTTAGCTCTTGCACTAGACGTATCGCTAAGTTGGGCACGTGGCGTAGAAAATAACTTACTGCCCAACCTCTGGCTGGGCTTGAACAGTGCGAAGAATAATGATACACGAAATCGAAGCAGTAAAGGAGTCCAGGATTTTGACGGAGGCAGAGCTGGATATTCTTGATAAAATGCGGAGAACCCAATATCTTGTAACTTCTTCGCGTAGCCTTTTGATATCATCCTTGGCGTTCTTGACCTCTCGGGAATATTGCAAACATAGGGAAAATACCTTGGCCGACAGATCGACCACTGTGATGACGCTCGATACAACACCAAGCGATTGTGCCATTGGAACTGATCACTGCGTAGGTTGACTGACAACAGCAACAATGGCCTGGCGATCGTGCGGGGTCAACGAGGCTCAGTCCCCCTTCCAACATGCATAGTACACGTGACTCAAGCCAATTGGCGACGGCATTGAAACCATCGCAAGGATCCGCATCAGCCAGATGAGAGCTCCGGATCGTCGTTGCGAGAAAGGGGAGGCATCTTGTTGCAACCGCCATCAGAAGTTCGAAGGAGGTGGTTAAGGCTAAAACTATAGGACGTTCTAGCGTGACGCATCCGTGGAGAAACGGTACTCTGAACATTCCTTCCCCGTCTATTTACCTAATCGAGGATAGCGGTCTTTCTTATCGAAAGCTCTTATCGGTATATTTCACAATGTGACGCAAGGTCATCAAATGGAAGTGGGGCTGTTCTGTTTTTAGCCCTTCTTTGAAAGAAAGGGTCATGAAAAGAGGGATAAAGGGAAAGAGAACAAAAGCCACGGCCAGCATATGTTGTTCAGTCGGGCAGAATCTTCCCGCGTATTATTGTCGTGTTTTCGCTCTTGCATCCCTCTCATCGTCCGTCGTCATTCTGTAGCAAACATCCTAAAGTTACCACTGTGGAGGATGACAGCCAGCCGCTTGACCTGGCACAGTGGGACTACAACGATCTTAATTCTCGTGCACCTCAGCTGTCAGGCATCGACAGCCGCGACGTAAGTCTCGCCAGCGTCAGCCCGTCGCCGAGATACTAGAGACCCAGGCTACCAGGCAGAAAATACATGACTACCGAAAAGATCAGGGTGTCTTGAATTATAAGCGCCCCTTGGAACTAGTTTTGCAGTGTTATACAAAGGCAAAGATCATCACATAAGCATAGCAGTGCTCGTTTGTCATCTACCTACTAACTCTGGGGTGCGTGTATTGTTGTAGGATGATTTGATTTATCCTTTTCGTCGTATGTTGTCAACATGGCAATATGGCTGACCACGTTCAATAAGAGATAGGAGCGTTGTAGACGCCCGGTATATAGTAAAGTATGTATAAGACGAAATATGCTGACTTTTTGCGGCCATAAGCAGCCGCTTTAACGACCGTAAGCGAGCAGCGCGCGCTGTAACTAGCCCACACTAGCCACACTACCAATGACATAGTCCGTGCTCGAAAACTTTTTGTAGAAAGCTAGGGCGGCCACTGATTTCGGCCGGTACTGTATATCATTTTATACTGGTGTAATGTATGTATCTTTAGCTTATAAAGCCCTCTGGGCAGTGGCCTATTGGGCGTAATAGACTTGTGTGTGTGTATATATCATTTAACTCAGAAGTACTGTTTAGTGGCTTTCATCACATGACAGACGAAAGCGGACGCTGTGGCCAGTCAGGTACTACTGACTTAATATCCTTAACTTTCCACAATTGAACTACTAACCGAATCACACTCGTCTTACCTACACAATACTGAGACTGATAAAGTGTTAAGATAGTATAGTAGAGATCACAGTTACACGAGTATCAAGCACCATGCCATTTCGCCTTTTTCCTTTCCTGCCGCTCGATTTGCGAGTGCAGATCTGGGAGATAGCTCTGCACAGCGCTGCCATGTCAGTTGTCTCCCTGAGCTTGGGCATCATGTGCCCCTCCAAGATCGGACTTTCCTGCGCTTCCGAGACACTTCGGCAAGTTGGGTCATATGGCATTGCGCTCTCATGCAAAGAGGCATTTTTCGAGTGGGAAAGAACTACAAGTCTCATTTCAGATCGTGCATCCGTCAGGCTCTGTCTTTCTCAAACGATATCCTTGCTGCTTGACGTCGGGCAGCTAAGGTCCGATTCAGGTAGCGAGGCATTGCAGATCACAGATAAGATATCTCGTATTCAACACGCAGCATTATTTGTAGAATCAGAAATCAATCTTATGGACGCCTTGTCAGCCCTCACCTATATCAATCATCTGGAGACCATTTTTATTATTGTTCCTGGATGCCATACCGAAGATAAGGCAACTGTGGAACGCCATAAGATCCAGTCAGTCGCGCAATTCCTGGCTAATTTGACACAGGAGTCGCAGCCGGGGGTAGGTGGTATAACGAATAAACCAGTAAGGCTCCATTTGAAGGGTCATTCCTCCAATCCTCAGGTCGAAGCTTTCTACACGCATATGGATGCTCCTTCCGTGAATCTTGTCACGTTGCAGTGCAGCAAAGACTGTCGACATGATAAGAGTCCTAAGAGGGGGTCAATGGGCTATTCTCTATTTGACAGTACATGATCTGTGTTATGATTTAATGTGCTGGCTAGATGAGGTGTTTGTTTTGGAAATAACATTGGTTCCAGATACAGTCCATACCCTGGACTTCAGAAGCCAACGTATGCTTCAAATCTGCGTCTCTTTCGTTGGCGCTTAATAGTTTGAGGTTCTTTATTACTTATGTGTCTGTATCCACTCTCTAATGCCTCGTATTATATGGAAAAGAGCGTCAATCATCAGCCACCGAAAAACTATAAGTTTAAGCAAGATAAATCATCTGCTTCTAGAAAGACCAGTTTTGAGAGGGCAAGACCAGTACCAGCACTTTTTACCATATTGGATGAAAGGTTTCAGCAGAGCAACGAGAAGGAAGTTATCTTCAACAGGAAGGTAATGGAGTCAAAGTATAAGAATATCACATTTAGTGTCAGCCGCCCCTCTACTCACTCCATACTCCAGAGACATCCCTTCCGATGCGGCCTGTGGATTTGCCTTATGATCTTTTCACTAGACCAGGCAAATATGAGTTTGATTACTATGAGCAGTTGGTCAAACCTGCCTGCACTCTTCTAGCTCGCCGAACGCCGATGAACACGAAACATTCGAGAGCGCCAAGTAGCTCATGTAAGTTCGCAAGCTCTTGTGAACACTCACAGTACCCCCAACAATACTGGAGAAAAAAGAACATTCAGGTAAGTGGCAATTTGCAAAGAAACGGAGGGCAGTAAATTCGGTGTCCTGTAGAAGTAGTAAATCATCCGTAAGCCAAAGCGACAAGTAACAATAAACATTAGTTTTAAGTCCTAGCCTAACAGTCATCGCTTGAGGCTTTCAAGGGTAACTAGGTTGGAAAATTGATTTATCTATAGTAACTAGGTCTAAGCTCTGTGCTGCACAAGACACTATAACGCGCCACGGACCTAGGCCGACAGGCGTCTCTCTTCACGAATCCTGTTGACCACATTCTGCATAGCGCCCTCTCCGTTGTCATCATCGTATCGTCCTGGGTCAATGAGAAACCTTGTATTCGAAATTAAATTGCAAGAAAGTTGCCCATCCCCGATCTCCAGAGGATTCGGACTGGTTCTCGAAGCTTCGATCATGGCATGCAATAGCGCCATGATAGATATATCGGCAATATTTATGCTATGAAAATTTGGGTTAAGAGAGTGGAAGAGAGGAAACCAAGGAAATGTTCTATCGGAGCCGCATTACATACGTACAAAGATTGTAGTTCACGATCATCAATTTCCCCTTGGGCCGTGATGCGCCGCCCGGAAAGCATGGTTACCTCAAACTTGCGACTGAAGATGTAGGAATACAATTACCACTCAGCACGATTAGACAAAGGAGATATGGGGGGTAGGCAAACTTAAAGCCAAGTTAAAGATGATTTGGTCCAATATCCGGCGGGTTTTCGCCGTGCTTGTGTACACATATACCAAAACAAATGACAACATAGTGAAATGAAAGGAAGCAAAACATGAGTTCGTAAGGCGCCATTCTGGTCCTTACAGTCACAATTACGTATAATGCAACGAAACAATTTGACCTCTTGGAGACTTGGCAGGTCGTTGAATTGATTGGATCACTGACATGTTATAGGCTTGTGAGAGAAACCTGTGTGCCACAAAAATTTCAAGCATGTTATTCTTTTTGAATTGAGGTTAGCGGCTGCCAGATGATTCGAACCTTATATAATTGCGCCTCCAAAGTCTACAGTACACTGGGGAACGTAGTGCATGTGCTCTGGATGCACCACCTCCATATTTGTGGGAACATGATACAATCAATTGTACTGTAAGGATCAGATGTAGATGCTTTTATTTGTAAAGCACGCCGAGACGGAAGTATCTTCAATGACGTAGCTAGAGACCGCGACCCCAAGTCTCACTGCTGTTTCTCGTTCGGGTTGAAGTTTGTGGCGTATCAGTCAACAACTAATTCATACTGAAGCAGATCCTATACAGCAAAGACCGAAATCGGTTGCCCCCTTTTCTGTCTTTGATTTATACTACACGGACATTTTAAATGGTGGCGTGTTGATGGCACAGTTCCTTCTCACTAATCATGCAATATGGTTTGTTTTCCCCCTGCTGACAGCTTACATGCATGATCAAAAGCCAAATGCAATTACTCCATGGCAGATAATAAATCTCATCGTTCAGCTCATATGGTTATCGTTTTGACATCATCCAGAGGTGGGAGCTACTCGATTATTCTGAAAGTGGCCAAAATCTTGGTCTACGCCCTTGATAAAACAGACGCCATTCCCTGCCAGTAAATCAACCGTACAAATAAATAGACGGGTCATAAAGTGACGGCTGAAATCAGAGGCCACCTAGCTTTCTGGTTTGTTTCTGGGCACTCTCCTTGTAATATAGTACATACTGTACTTGGTTGTTTTTGTCGCTTGCAGGCATCAAAATGGGTTTATGGCCGCAAAAAGTCAGTATAGTTCGTCTTATGCTCTACTCTATGCCGGGCGTCCAGAATGCGCTTGTTCCTTATTTCGAACAAACTCAGTCATATTGTGATGCTGACAACAGACAACGAAAAGCACAAATTAATCATCCTAAAGCAACAGATGCCAGAGTCAGTAGCCACATCACGGGCAAGCATTGCTATGCTTATATAATGATCTCTGCCTTGGTATGATATTGTAGAACCACTTCCATGGATCGGCTGTAAATTAGGACACCCTTATCTACTCGGTATTTAGTCATGTATCCGTCCACTGCTTCGCCTCTGCCATAAAAATCCCCAACACCAATACTCTCCCTGACCGGCAACCTACGACAACTGTGCTTCCCGAAACAGCCACTTCTCGTTACGGCATTCAGGAGACAGCCAGAGCAAGTCGTTATCTGCTGCTGTGATCCAGGTGCCGTCGGTGCAGGCGAGTATAGGCGCCTCCGAGGATTGTCGCAGCATAGCAGGCTCGGCATGAGGTTGTGAGCCGTCTGAGAGCAAATAAGCCACGATCTGTGACAATGGTACGCCCATGAGTCGCAAAGGATAAAACACGTGCATGACCATTTGATGGAATAATTTCTTCGCACTCGCCCATCTCGACATCCCAGATCCGTATCGTGCTGTCACTAGAGCCTGATGCCACCCACTTCGAGTCGTGCGAGAACACCACCTCGGTGGTATAGCTGCTATGACCCTCTAGAGTCAATAAGCATGCATCCCAGTGTTCTTCAACCTTTGACGAATTGCTTATCCATTTTGGAATAACCTTATGAAATGTCCTTCGTGTGACACTTTTCCTTGGGACAAAAGCAAGACAACAATAAATCTGCAGCGGCGCTTCAGCAAACACGGAGAAGTGGCCAGAACAAATCGCTCCGCATCAGCCACAAATGTCGAAAGGCTCGAGTCTTCAAAATGCCAGTAGAGGGAGTGCTGGCAAGAAGGCTTAGAAGCAGCTTGATATCAGCATCACCATCACACTCGTCCAACGCATCAACAACTATTACAACCAACAGCGGGGTCGTTTGTGTTGATGCAACTCTTGCTAGGGGTCCTCGAATCAGATTATAGAATTGTTGCTTTACAGTTTTACCGATTAGTTCCGGGTCCATATCTATGGCTCTCTTGATTAAGGGCGCAACGACTGGAAATCTTGAGGCCAATTGGCGAGCTAGAGTAGGCACGAACTTGTTGAGTCCACGCCGATCAGTCTCTCCTCTCTTGAAGAAGAAACTGGCACCAAGGTCGCCACGTTCATGCCGTCTTTGAGCCACGGTATGCGAGATGGTCGACTTCCCGGTCCCCGCCATGCCGCTGGCTGATTTTGTGAAGCAATTTCACTTGGGTGTCGGGTAGGTAGGTTGGACTATGTTCTTCAGCACGGGAGTCGAACGAGGCACCTTCTGCGTAAGGTAGCTGATTGTACGCCGTTCGATATTTTCGCCGCATTAACATCATACATCTATCTCTGTAGATAGGGTATGTAGGTTTCCAGAGCATCGTTCGTGTTACTTTCATATATCTTTCTACTCCTTTAAGCTTGATGTGTACTGCATAACTATTAAATTTCCTCTTTGCTGCTTCTTACTCATTCTGAGCAGATTATTGGCCCCCAAAATCCGTTGGACCAGGATGTCGTAGAGTATTAGCGTAGGCCAGTGGCCCCTAGTTTAGTAGTATATATATCTTACTGCATCTATTTCAGTGGCAGATATAATAAAGAGAAAATGATTTGTCATTCCTCCCTCCAGAGAGTGACGCCGTCGATCTTGCGTCGCGTATTCTCGTAGCCTTGCATGAGAACCTGAGTGACAGTACTGGCAGTGTTGAGATCACCCATTACAGGCGAACTAGGCCACAAATCTAGACGCTCTCAATCGATCGGGTGAAAACACAATCATGCCCGGGTAGAGCCTCGGATGCCCCTTATAAAGGGGAGCTTGGTGAGATGGAAATGCCTTGTTAGAGATCAGAAATATATCTCATGATCTCGAAGGAACGCTTGTATGACCGGCAGCTTGGTTGAGTATGCAGGCTTATCATAAGGACCAGTATCAACGGCTGGCAGGTGTCAATATCGTTGAGCTATTGGTTAAACAGAAAGTCGAGGTTGCGATGAGGTTGCTCGCATGCGTCTCATGATGTTTCTTTAGTTCTGACAAGGGCTTGTTGGGAGCATTAGAATTACGATCAAATCGTCCAATACATCCATTGTTTTACCTCTCCAGGGAGATATCAGTAATATGGAGGCCAAGGGACGATAAATAGATATTGAAATTCGTCTTCAGGATATGCGTCGAAATTGTTTGTATATATATCAGAGACTTAAGGGTTCCTGTTGATATTAAAGATGGGGATTCTGCAACACCGGTTATGTATGCCATGCAGCTTGAGTATCCGTATGATTTGCAGACTATCTTATATCTCTTTTCATTAGGCGCGGATCCTCTGATTGAATTCGGTGATGAGGGTTGGACTTAAGCCCAATATGCATCAGCTATGGGGAAAGAGGATCTAGCAGAATGGTTGGAAGTAAAATTGGCATGAAGCAAAAGCAAAAGTAAATGCAATGCTTACTGCACGAACTACACCCACTTCAAGTAGCGAGTCAAGTTACACGATCAGGCGGGGCTAGTGGTATACTTCAATGATTACATTCCTGCACTGGGTAGCTCTGAATTATCTACCCTTCAAATTTATCCTTATGTTGTCGCTCATTGGCTGTCTTCTACGCCGAATCTACAAACTTACAAATCTACAGCTTCAGTTATCATAAACCTCCAAAATATTCTCAAGTATTTGTCATCTGTTTGTTCACGTCCAACTAGCCCTTATGCGTGTCGGCGTAAGCCGGCCGATCGTGAGAATTATTTCCGGTGTTTCAACGTTGATTCTTTTGAACTTATGCTTCATTTCTACTCGTCATTGGCTCACAACTAGGTAGACATTGGCTGGGCCTGTAATCTTGCACCAGTCATCAGTTCGAATTTAGTAGAGCAGGGCTGGGAAGTGATGCCTGAAACAGTTTTCTAAAAACCAGCATTCTGTCAGCAGTGTCAAAGCACTGTTTTTTTGATGCAAGTTCATGTTGTGCAATTCAAGACCGCTTGTGATTCTCCACATAGGTCTTTCTCACTTAGAAAACCATTATCGTGGTTGACTCGAATCCGGCTTATACCTCAGCCATTTCCAATTAACTTTCTTCGTCTCCGCTGTTTATTTTTCTCACGTTAAATCAGCCCTCCGAAAAGGTCCGTCCACCCTAGGGGTTTCCAGGCCTGGCGACCTGGAAATCAAGCTCGATAAGAAACTCCATCGACTCGACGCGGGATGCTCGGACGACAACACGACCTAGCTTGTAGGCTGTGTACTTCAAAGACAGCCGTGTGATCGTATCTGGTCGGCCAGTCATTGTATTCCCTAGAGCTCTTCCTCCTGCATGTGAAATGTTCATTCATCACATCCAGGGTGGTCTCGTGTGGATTCTCGAATCAGAAGTCACATAACAGTTTCTTGATCTTGGCACATCTCAGACTTAAAATACCTGGATGTAGAAGAGATGAGAAAAAAGATGGCCTGTGTTACGCGTAAAGAAAGAGTTGAACTATGATCGTAAATTGAGGACAAATGTCAATTGATAGGTGAGGCTGATTGTTGGCCGAGACAACAAGGCGCCCAGCTGTACTAACCATAGCGTCAACTCCGGAGAGTTCGAGGGGCGGGATTAGTACAGGAACGGCGGAAAACATTCGCATGAGCGCAAGTTGCCTATTATTTATTTTTCCAGCTCCAACTTCCCAGGATAGAGTGCGATAGAGTGGGTTCTAGCAAAAGACCTGCGGCTGGAAGCTGAATCTACACTGCAGCCATCTATGGTCCCTTACTGCGGTGTTGCAAGAGCTTTTATGAAGACGCGTACTTCATGTCGTATCTCGAAAGACACAGTGAGAACTGCCAGCGCCACGTCTCATGTATCCGAGCGCGTGAACCCATCGGCGTGTGCCATGCACCTCAGACCTACCAGAGTTCTATGTCCTACCTGACCATATAAACATATTCGAGAACGACCACGTGACGGCTTCAACTTTTTTGAGTTTGTGTATGATGACCCTAACCGGATCCTCTACGCTGTTATGTAAGAAGTACTTGAGCGCTTTTTGGACAGAGTCAGTATGAGGGGGTTCAAATATCCTGTGGCTATTACATGGCTGATCTTCTTCACGCCAACATAAGGGCCGAGGAATAAGGATGAGGTATGTGTAGCATGCATGTTTGATGTGTGAGGGTAATGATGGGAACGAAGAAGGAGTTGTGCTGGTATCTTTCTCTGACGATACTGTAGCTCGCCGATACGATGGAGGTTGATGTTGAACTATTTGAGGAGGCGGTGAAGTCTAGCTGCCGGCAAGTCGCAAAAGGTCACTTGCTCAAGCACAAGTGCCATTGAAACAGTTTCTGTGTGAGGTCAGTTACTCATAGAGCTTCAGTGATCAAACCAATTTGCTCTGCGATCATTTCTGTCTGTATGGACTCCATGGGGATGCGTGGCTCGAGCTATAGAGTGACGCCTCCATGGCCCTTGGTGCTTCAGCTGCATGCATCACATTGCCACAATATTCCATAATTAGTATACTTGTTGGTTGCGTTCTCATGGGTCCCATGCTGATATTTTCTCTCATTTGAGACATGTCACGACGGAGAGGATGGGGATAGTGAGCAGATACCACAAGTGTCGAAGTATATAAACCTCCGGAACTCCCATTCATCTCATTCTCAACTCTCACCTCTTTACATTTTCTGGCGACACAGTTTCCGCTACACAAATCATGCTACTCATCCCATCCACCATACAAATGGCCGATATGGAGAACTACTTAGAGCCCCTGCCTCGTTCCCCAACTCCGAGGGCCGAATGGCGATCTTTCAGAATTCTTAGACTGGTTTACTTATCCTTTGAGTCCAGCGACTGACGAGAAGGGCATCTCAGAGCTCTTCGCTCGTGCCCAGACATCATGACCTGAGCTTGGTAGCTTCTCTGACCTCTTCCCATGTCCCTCGCAGTTGGAGGGCACTCTCAGCAACGATGCACCTCTGAGTCCTCCTCAAACCGATGACTGCAACCATTTTGATGAATGCAGTGACATTGATGATGCACTTTCTCATCATCAGGACGGTGGGGACAACAGGAATGGCAAGAACAACGGAGAAGACGGATATGATGAGGACGATGTCGTCTTGTTTTCCTCACAACCAATCCAACCTCGGGACTCAAGCTCGCCTATCAAACATGAGAACTTCACCGATCCTACCCCAGAATCACCGCCCACCAGCCCCAAGCATGTCGAAGATACCACTCGGAGCAACACGTCTTCTACTCAACCCAGAAGTCTTATCCAAAACCAGGAGAGCTTGGCTCAAGATATGGAATCGCTGATGGAAGAGCCCATTTTTGTTCTTGGGTTAGTTGTTGCTACAATTCTGCACAGAACCGCGCAGGGTAGCGGCTCGGAGAGCAGTCTGCTGGGATCAGCTACCCAACACTCTTCTCAGGACCATCAGATGATCCCGAATGAGTCGCTCAAAGCAAACAAGCCCTTGAAAGTCAAGGCAAAGGTGCCAGCTGGTCCGCGGAAGCGCAAGCTCGAAGCATGGCCTGTCCAGGAAGGATGTTCAAGATCGAAGAAGCCGAAGCATTCATCGCGTCAACCAGAAGTTGCAATTTATAAGCCGATAAGAGTCATCCTAGATTATAGAGATACGTCGGAAAGCCAGCCTGTCACGTGGAAGTATGAGTGAAACAGTCAACGGCAACGTTGGGTTGCCGAGGAAGCATATCAGGAGATGAGGGACTTGAGGGGAGAAGTGTTATTCTCGTGGGTAGATGATCTGACAATCAGCGTCCGTCCAAACCTAGAGTGGATTCCTGTCGACATGCGCTGGTGCAAAGGGATTGGGGGCGAAGAAGGCGTGTTCAAAGGATCGGATCTTCGGGAGAAGGATTGGACATATCAAATCACGCCCAGAGATATGTTGCTAATGCTGTCTGAAGACACTATGGGAATGGGCACAGTGACAAAGTAACGTCAACATTGGCACCTTGGTATATAGCAACGACAGATCACAATAGTTCAGCACTTCTTGCCTTTAGATTCCATTTGATGTTGCGCTCAGCTGACTTCTTCGAGCCTATTTAACGATGTTAACATTTCCTTCTACACACCCTTTCGCGCAGTCTCCACGTTGGCGCCATGTCGAAGATGAGAATGGGTCGTGACGTCGCTCAGTGGGGCGTTCGAGGCAGCGTAAAGTATCAGACGCGTTCAAACACGTCCTTTGTTGAGAAGCAAGTACTGATTGCTTCCTGTATTGCATTTCTCTGTATCTCCAAGCTATCTCTTGTAATTGGCAATATAGAGACCGATACACACTTATCTTGTGACATACTCGTCTTCTCACCTACACCATTCCTTCTTCCTTCTTCCCTCACTATCGGTCTACCATTGCATAATGCCGCGTGATAACTCCTGGAGGTGGTCTATGTATCCCCGGCTGCATAGATAAGTATCGCGCCTGCTTTCTAAAAACAACCTCCGCTTCCGGTTTCACAATGTCGATGATAATAGCGCATGCATCAAGCCATAAAACACAAACGTTATGGGCAGGTTCGTTTGCGACAAATGTGCAACCAATGGTTGGTAGAGCAAGAAGATTGCTATCAATATTCGAATGAACAACTGTGATTGCCCAGAAGGAGATGAAAGTCTTTTCCAGCCTTGAAAGGATTCTTTGATGTACCATCGCCTTTCTCCAACTGGCTCTGGTCCTGGGCGCTCATGATCGCTGGGGTGGCGGTTGGAAATCGAGTGATAACTCGTCTGCAGATGTATCGGATTCGTACGGCGATGACGCTGCATGGAGATCTGAATTTGTAATCGTTTCTTGATTCATTGCTTCGATCGTGACGCAGGATGCATCCCTTGCGAAACTCACTCCCAACACCTGACTTTGTGGGGGTTCGAGACTTCCGAGCCCAATCCTCTTGTTGATCACCTGATCTCTTTGTAGCTTGGCCTAGTCTCTTCCATTGCGATATGCGGTTGCTCCTTGGCGGAAGGTATCTGGGTCGTCAGTCAAAGCCAGCGCTTTGAGTTGTGTCATAGCAATGCCAGGTTTCTTTTCGGGAACGAATGGCTCGATGAAATGGCTTGCATACATCTTGAGTTGTCCATCTTGGTAGGTAAAGCCAACAGTGTAAGCCTTATTGTCATACGTCACTGACCATCTGGAAACACGGAGGGGGAAAGTGAGCGTCGAGGTTGTGACAAAGCTTATCTGATCTCGTTCAGGTTTCCAGGTCGCGGGGGCATTCGGCCATCATCTGTACTCTCAACGCCCGAAATGGTAGTATCTTGCTCACAAGAACCAGTGGAGCTGTCTGGCCATGTGATGCGAGCCGAAACAGAGCCATAGTGTAGTTGGCTCTGGGGTTGTGTGATGGGCCGTGTCGTCGTCGTTGCCCTCGAGTGAATGCGACGGTGCCAACCCGTCAGCACTTTCACTCTCACCCATGATAACGTCCTCTGATTCGACGGCTTGTTGGCCCTCCGACATATCTGGAGAGGCTTCGGGCTGGACTTGTGTATTCACGACTTCACCAACGCCTTCTGATTGACCGGCCACATCCTCTGCCCCGAGGGCGGGCTGGCCGCCTGATGTTGGTGATGAGGATCCGCTTGCCTGAGATTGGGACGACTTCTCTTGCTCAACCATTCCGATTGATGTATTGGCTGCGATTTCTCCAGTATCTGATCGATTGTCCATCTGTAGACCGCTCCTCGCTTCTTTCATGGCACGTTCATTGACGCTGTCTTGAGCTTCGGCATCATTCATTATTGCTTCCAACTGAACCCTTAAACTACCCAAGGTACGCAAGACTGCCAGCAGTATATCGTAAGCCGATTTCTCATGTTGCTTAGCTATTTGCTCGGTCGACTGGGTTTCCGTTGCTTGGAAGCCTGGGAAAGCGCTTGCCTATTTGACTGGGAACACGGTGGACACTCTATTTGAGAAATATCAGAAGCGAGCGTGCAATGTACTGCACTGAAATCTAAAGCAAACTCCTCCATTCGCTCGACTAATCAATTGGGTTTTGGCATAGGAGGGTTAGGCGGGGACATTGTGATGCTAAGATGGGCTGGCTGGTCTTTGCAAAGCGGATGTGGCCTTCCGTTGACGGCGCGTCTTTAAACGGGAGGTCTACGCTACTGATGTACCCATTGCTTGAGATAAGGGGATCCGGGCGCACGAGGATGCTCGCACCAGCTTGTACGCACCCCGCACCATGCAGCATGCCACGGCGTTGAGGCGGTGCTGCGTCGAGCCGCTTTTAGCGCCGACTTCCTGGGAAGTGGCATCCCTCACACCCTGCATCCAAGCCCTTATTTTGTCTTCGGGTCTGTTTTGGACCTTGAGATAAATCGTTGCTGCTTTCTGATCGGCCTCCATTAAACCAGGTTCGGGTTCGCTGCCATTTATTGTCACGCTTGTTGCATCCTGTTCGCTCTCTGGAGTATCGTAGCTAATCGGTTTGGGCTGTGCATATTGCTTGGCCTCTTGGGCTTCCATTTCGCCATTGCCACCGAATTCTACCAATTTTAGAGAAATTGGACTGCCATCTCCGTAATCTGTTATGGAATAACATGAAGAGCCATCAGGGCTGTCAGTATTGCAGAGGCATAGTGGCAGAGAGAGTCTTACTAGGTACTGAATCTATTTTGGTGGAGTGAAACCTGTTGAAAGTCAAGCTGATACAACAAAATCTCTCGGAACTAGCTTTGTACCGGGAGTCGTCTCCATTCTCTCCAAGATTAATGGGTTCATGCTAACCCAGAGCATCTTCTACAATCAAGCTCTGAAGCCATATCACCCATATTCCGAACATTCTTCAACATGTCTCCTCATACTTGACCGAACCCAATCAGCTGCAGCACGTTCAGGGGCCCTCAATTGTGTTGCCGCCAGCCGCGATCATGGACCTCGTTGCCTCATTCCTTGACGCCTTGGCCATATCTAATTTCAAAGGATACTGCACCTGCAATCTTATCACAATTTCTAGGGGATCCCAGCCCAGACTGGACCCGCGGCCCATGTCCTCAACAAACAGCTGCCTCGCTGCTTTGCTTCATCGCAAGAATTCTGTCTGATCCCCGGAAACTACTACATGAGATGGAGGGGTGTGTAAGTTTCAGGCTGGGTTTTGTGCTGTTGACTCGACCAAAAACGGCTGAGCAAGCAGGGGCATGGACGGGCTTCTAGGGGCGTTGGTAGACCGGACATTGAGGAGTTGAGCTCTGTCACAAATACTGGCCATCCCCCGCCTCAATGTTCACTTCATCTTACCTTCCTACCGACTTCTACCAACTTCTACCAACTTTCAACATCGGACAAAATGGGAAGCATTGAAGACTCTATGGAGATTCCTTTCGATGCTCGATCACCTCACATTACTCCTACCTTCAATTCTCTACAAACTCAGCATGAGAGCCCATCACCTTTGATGACTCCCTCCCTCGATCGTAACTCTCTACGGACTCATGACGAGTCCCCTCCGTTGACTTCCGTCCCCAACGATGCTGATATCTCCCTACCAACTCATCATGGTACATCGCCCCCGAGTCCCGAGTGGAGCACAGTGAGCCCTGAACAAGGCCAACAGATCCGAAGCCAATTCCAACAGCTCTCGCATCATCAAACTTCTGCCACTAGCGACAATCTCGTGGAAGACGCTTCTGATCTTGGCGGCATCTTGCTTTCGGTGGCCAGTATTATACAAATACACTTTCCTAATACATCTATCTCGTATTTGATAAAGGAGAGCAAGAGAATGCCGCCGTTGCTATTCATTTTGGACAAACTTTATCTGCTTCGCAAAAAGCTAAAAATGCAACCCCGATATCTTCAGAAGGAAACAAAGGACCTCAAGGAGTATATCGCCGAGATACAAGACGAGTGCCGAAAACACGGCACGATCGTGATCTTTCAATCTGTGGCCAAAATAACAGAGAGTCCTTTCCTTGTTATACTAGCAAAATTGAAAGACATGAGGTCGGACATCGCACCCATTGACTATCACCAAATCACAATGTTAGATTTTACTATCATCCTCGGATGTATTCTTGGTGGAATGGGGTGCTATATCAATCTAGATAGCGGTGTCACTTGGTCTTATCTACGTCAAATTGGGACAGCAGTAGCATGCGGGCATGCGGAAGCCCAGAAGCCTCACTAAGAACAATGAAAGACTGGCTATCTCGTCTGGCCCCTTCGTATCGGGCGTGACTACGATTTCAGGAGATCTCTCCTTTTAATTCCTGGTCTGAAAATACGAAGCAGGGTCTTTTCTTTCTCATATAATGTAATACTCTTGTTTTACTATCCTAGTGTTAATAGGTCTCGATTAATTTTAAGATATTTTAAACTCTGTGCCAGTTTATGTACTTATGTGGCGAGGCCGTGGCTACTGTTCGTATAATGACCTGAGCCGCATGATTTTATTGCTGGTCTGCCCGCACAGAACTGAGGAAAGCACAAGGGAAGTACAAAGGCTGACGAAGCCTCAGAGGGTGGCTTCCCGACTTTATGCCAAGAAGCCAGGCAAAGATGATCATACGATCGCGAAAGCGTGGAGGCCGGTCTTGCTTCTCGCCACGCTTGGTAAAGGTTTTGTAGTCGGTAGTTGCTGAGAGAATCTTCCACGCGGTAGAGACTCATGGACTTCTTCCGACCAACCACTTCGGTGCGCGCAAGCAGCGGTCAGCGAAGCAAGCACTGGTACTTCTACAAGAGCAAATCTTCTCGGCTTGGCGCTCACGCCATGTCGTGAGCTTCGTCAGTTTCGACGTTAAAGGAGCATATAATGGCGTATGCAAAGAGATATTGCTGCAACGGATGATGGCGAGAGGGATCCCCGACGATCTCTTGCGCTGGATCGATGCCCTTTTGTTCAGAGCGGACTGCAACCATTGTAATCAATGGCCAGAGTTCCAAAAGTCAACCTCTACCACAAGCAGAATTTTCACAAGGATTACCCTTGTCGCCGATATTGTTTCTATTCTTCAATGCAGATCTAGTACAAACCCCGATCGGTAAGAATGGTGGGGCTATTGCATTTGTCGATGACTACACTGCGTGGGTGTCGGGACCGACAGCCCAGAGCAACAGTAGAGGGATACAAGCGGTTATTGACAAGGCTCTCGACTGGGAGAGACGGAGCGGCGCGACTTTTGAGGCGGAAAAAAAGGCCGATCATACATTTCACCAGATACACAGGCAGGGTAGACTCTGAACCATTCACTATCAGGGGTGAGAGAGTATTTCCGAAGGACCAAGTCCAGATTATCGTGGTCGTCATGGACTCACGGCTTCACTGCAAGCAACACATTGCAAGGGCAGCAACAAGGGGTCTAGAAGTTGCAATAAGACTGAAGCGACTCAAGGGAATGGCTCCCTCGACAACGAGGCAGTTGTTTACAGCCATGGTGGCCCCTGTGGTGGACTACGCCTCCAATGTCTGCGTGCAAAACAATACTGGCGTATGCGATCCATCGAGTACAAAGGATAGGGGCACAAGCAATCATAGGATCCTTTACAAGCGTGGCGACAGGAGCGGCCGAAGCTGAAACCCAAATAGCGACCATCCACGATCGGTTCTGGAGACGAGCAAGCAAGCTGTGGGTTGATATACACACGCTGCCGCGGACCGATCCGGTCCGGAATCTCTTACGAGGAATCAAAACGTTCAGACGCTTCATATCTCCGCTCAGGCGTATCGCGGATGTATGCAGAGAGCTACCGAAGGATACCTTGGAAGTCATCCAGCTATTCGCCAAAGCGCCATGGGAGGCACGCCTACATGTCATACTCAACAGCCAAGGAGAGGAAGAAGAGGACAAGACCAAGGAGCTTGCCAAATTAGGATGGACGGTGAGCTTAGCGACATGCAGCTCCGGAAGAAACGATCTGGTCGGCATGGGAGGAACAATCAGAATCCCTATATCCGTGGCAAGAGCCGGCAAGATCAGCGAAACCTTTTCGGTCACCCTGGGTACGAGGGAAGAACACAACCCCTACACAGCCGAACTGGCAGCGATCGCTCATGGCCTCAGCTGTTTGCCAGAGATAAAATATCGAGTCATTGTGATCGTGACAAGTAGCAAATCGGCTGCACAAACTATAGGTAACCCCCGCCAGCAGTCAGGTCAAAGACATATACGAGAGATGTATGATGCTATAGAGAAGCTTCGAGGAGATGGAAACAGAGTCAACCTCATCTGGCTACCAGGCGACAGCGAGCTCAAAATCCAGAAGACAGCCAAGATGTCGGCTCGTTACGCAACAAAGCCATGCATGACACCGCGGAGAGGAATGATCCAAAGGTCACAATTCTTAATCGAACGAGGGCAAATCTACGAATGGAGAGAAGGCTACCAGGTGGAGTGAGTAGGAATTCTGGAAGGGTCGACTCAGCTCTGCCTGGTAAGTATACCCGCCTATTATATAATCAATTATCATGGAAAGAGGCCAGCGCGCTGGCACAACTGAGAACGGGCATGGCGCGACTGAAAGGTTACCTATATCAGATCAGAGCATCACCGACAGATGAATGTCCGTACGGGCAAGCAAAAGAAACGGTAGAGCACTTCCTCTTCTGAGGTGTAAAATGGATGGCACAGCGCAAGGAGATGATGCTTCAATGTGTAGAGGCAAAGCGCGGTAACCTCTCCTTTCACTTAGGGGGCAAAGCTGCATCAGATGGACAAAAATGGACACCGAATATGGAAGCAGTCCGAGCCACAATCAGGTTCGCGATCGCCACAGGTCCCCTGGAACAGAGATGACAACAACATCACCACTAACTCATTGGCCATAAACTTATACCTACTAACGACTGCCCCCTGCAACCAGAAGCAGGCATCGCTTCAGCCGCCGAAGATAGGAAACAGAACACTTAGAGGAATTGGGCTTCAAGTTGACCTGCTACTACTAACAGTTACGGAGATCAAGAAGATGAGCGATGATCAGCCTGGAAAGAACAAGACAAGAACCACATGGGCTTAGCGAGATTAAGGCAATAACTGGCGAGTTGTATGTATTCGTAACTCATAGAGCCCTCTGGGCAATGGCCTACCGGGCGTACAGTTATGTGCGTAAGGAGCTTCCTCTTTTAGAACACTCTCTTAAAGTCTCAGGGTACCCCGCACAGTATCGATGGGTGGATATGGAGAACTGTGTACTTCGATAAGCAATTCTAGAAAGTTTCGGATTAATGCTTCGCCGTCGTCTAAGGACCGCCGAGGCCCCGAATTCGCCGCTAACATCAGGCGGTAAAGTTGGGAATTACATTATCCATAATGGCAATCCAGATATCTTAGATCCAGCTAACCAAGGGTCAAGGACGTTTTGAGTGAACTACAGGGCTATGAAGTTAGTAGCAAGAAGGAAATGGCCAAAACAGCCAATCTCTACGATACCCGAATAATCCATAGTGCACGATTCACGCTACAATATGGCTCAACCGGCGCCCTACGATGAGTCGAAACCTGAAAATAGCTCAGCCGACAAGGGAGGCCACGTAAATGGATGGAAAATCTAAAGACAAAAAGGAAAATATTAAATCTAGTGACGAAAATCGGGACAGGCCTTGGTTGTTATGCGCTGACCCCTTTTAACCTTTTACAAATGGTTCTGACCCTGTTGCTATCATCTCCAAAGACGGCTCGACGGCCGTCATGCGCACGAAGATAATACTGCTGAGCTAGCCTTAGTTTGTTTTGTTCTTGGTAGACAATGCCGAAGTATTCAAGGGTGTTCAGCGCAGGCACATAGGTTTTTAAGATAATGGGCTCTAACGCCTTCTCGTACCCCTGCAACGCTCGCCCGTACATCGCTTCTGCTTTATCAAGTCGGCCTCGGTCCTCGTAGAGGTTTCCGAATGCTCCATATGTCCATAATTCTGACTTCTGCACTTCGCTGCCCTCACTCACCAACTCGAAGCATCGGTCCGCATGTTGCAACAGTCGCCGCTGTACTCGCCAGTATTCACCGCCTTCTCGGCGCGGTACCAGCGATGCCACACATCTGACAGCAAGTTGTACCATATTCATGTCGGTTTGTTCGTGCAAGACATTGATCATCCAAGCATGCACGCATCCATGCACGCTATACCCCGACGGCCTTGCTCCGTCTTTCGTCGAAGAGTTTGCCTCTACCAGTCCGTGGTCGCAAAGTAGACGTATGCTTTCTATGAATGTAAGTTTGTCTGCGAGGGTTCGTAGCCATGGTGGCACTGATTCACCAGCGCCGTGCAGTAGATCGTACCACAAGTCATCATGGTCGAAGTACGCCCAAAGCTTGAGAAGTATCGCAGAAGTCTTGTTTTGTTTCTCTATGTTTAGGTAAGAAATATTCCACGTCGAGTACATGGCACGATCTTCGTAGGACAAGACCTGTGGGCTTGTTCTTTGGAGTCGGTACCATGACTTTTGATACAGTTCTAGGTATTCCTCGCATGTGATAGAAACTTGATCCAAGTAAGAGCCGGCAGTGGAGAGCGCAAGAGGAAGGCCATCAAGCTTCTGCGCGAGCTTAACGACCGCAGGATCTGTGAACAGTAAGCCTCGCGCGCGATTCATCGTTGGATCATGGGTGGTCGTTACCTTCTCCCAGGTATTTGCGGTTAGGTGTAGATTCTAAAATCTGGAGGCTATCCTCGATCCGTTTTAGTTTACCAAGTCTTATGGTCTGGCCGAGTTTGACTGTCGATGAACGTGTTGTCACGATGATCGCGCCATGGTGCTTATCAGGGAAGAATGGGCGAATGTCGAAGGCCTTCAAGACGATCTCCTCATTCTGCCAGGACTTCCTTTTGTTGGTACTCTGGCTCTTGAGATCGTTCACATGAGCATCTATGCCAGCATTGCCGCCGAAACGAGGGTGGTCGTAGTTATCGTAGATAATGAGCCAGCGGTTGTTGCTACGTTCACCAAACCACCTCTGAACAGCCTTGACCAGCTCGTCCATATCCCGATGCGCAACAGCACGCTCGAGATAAGTGACAGAAGGATGCTCCTGGAGGATCCGTTCTGCAGCTTTCACGAAGCTCTGCTTCAGCGTCTCTTCATCTGTTGCATTCATCCAGAAAACTGCTGAGTAATGGGCGTGGTTTCTCTTGATGAACGCAACAGTCAATTGAGTTTTGCCTATACCTCCGAGGCCATGAATGACAACTGTGTTGCGGTTAGGGTATGTTGTCAGGATATCCTGCATCTGGGCAAGTTCCTCTTGCCTCCCAGCAAACTGGTTGACCTCGTTGACTTCTGATAAACTGAATGTGAGAGAAAACTGCATTCCATTTCCTCGTGCTATTGTATACACAAATCAACATTGGCCATATAGGCTACGTAGAGTTATGAGAGGCACCCACCGTCATCAGCCCTGGATTCTGCCTCCCAGGCAGATCGGATGACAGCCTCTGCGCCAATCATCATGATTTGTATGTGCTCTGAAACTGTAATATAGCCCACATCCCGCCCTGAGTGGAACTTGACCATGTTTCTGTGGTCGGCATGGATGATGATTGGTTCTGCGTCCGCCTGTCCTGGCACAACCGCTGACGCTCTAGGTACGACCTTTCATAAGTCAACGAAATAATTTCTACCCAGAGACTGGGTATATACTAACCAAAATCATTTTCCCCAGAGCCACTGACGTCGGATACTCCTCGTAAGCAAATTGGTCACAAATTCATCGCTGATTGGGCCATATTGTCCCAGCTGTTGCAGGAGCCATTCAGAGTCTCTCTCAAGATGCTTGAAGAGGCGATCATCTGTTGCTACGAAAACGGAGGCGACGTTGGCAACGATGCGTCCTAGCTGAACACCATTCCCGCCCTGATGAGGAGTACCCATGAACAGAATGCCATATGTCGAAAGCTTGATAGATCGCTGTTCGAGAAGTGCACCTTGCCGGGCGGCATCTGAGTGGATGAGTGCCTACCGCCATCAGTCAGAACCTTCATTCTGGAAAAAACATTTTCGTCACTTACACTTTTTACAACTATACCCCCAAGACTGTGTGCGACGAAGATGATCGGTCGTTGCGAGCACTACCAATCCGTTAGTGTGCCTTTACCAAACCAAGATGTGGCCCCTGACCTTGGTCAACGTCCGTTCCCTGGTCAGATCGGACACCAAAGTCCGGGCATGATCGTACAGGAGCAAGCTACTTGTACCGGAAGCAGCATGCGTGTTCGCATCGTAGCCCCAACTAAGAACGCGGGCTCTGGGAACATCGTCGGGGAGGAGATGCCGAAGCCAGTTGATACCATTCTCGGCGGTCCAAGTCTTCTCTCGATGGCCGTTCAGGCCATGAACAGCGACGATGCTGCAAGATAGCTGGTTAGATGGCCACGTAGTACTGTATACTCACAGTCAAAGCTGATAGAAGACTTACTCAACGATAGGATTTGTGCCTTCTGACAGAACGGCCAAACCTTGTGGATGCGGCACAGCTGGGGAAGGCGTTGCTGAAGGTGGACCCTGTGTGGATTCTTTAGTGGGCCGAAGAAGTTGCTTCAAGTGATCCATGCCGAACACCGTGCCTAAATAAAGTTGACGACAATAGATGTGAAGTGGATGTCTCGAGTGTCCTAGTGCGCTGATGGGGTGGAGGCTAAATGATGCCTAATTTACCCCTCAATTCGATAAGAGACCAAAAGGAAGGCCGGGCGGACTAGACTTTGCCCGGGGCCCGATAGTTAGTCAGCCTTCTGGTAATCTTTTCGGAAACTGAAACGTAGCAAACTTGGACTTGACAACCACTCTCTAGATGGCGCCACCACTATCAAAGATCCAGCGAACCGAGCTTCAGCAGGTCATCATAGCCAAGTTAGAAGGTAAGGAAGTCATCACAGACGAAGAGATTGCCACAAAGGACACCTGTCCAAAACATGCCCAAGTTTTCCATGACATTCCATCAGCTTCCATGGCCATTGATCACGTGAGTGGTGTCAAGCGACCGCAATTCGTGATTCACCAAGCACTTAGCGATCTGGTCCTTTTTGATGAAGCCATTCGCAAAATCTGAACAGAAACGCAGACTGTGGAAATGAACCAATTAATTAAATCTTGTCAAGTAAAACCTATCATCTGCCGAGCATTGAGATCGCAGCAATTTTATGATCACCAGGTGGGTGGGGTAATGTGGCTGAGGTGGAATTTTGAGGCTGACGTACGGAGTACTAAAATGGCTTACTGAAGGTAACGTGGTCGATGACTCGCACTGTTGATTTAGGCTCCACTCGCCCCAGACTTGCACCCCGGCACTTAGGTACTTAAGCTGCTTTGAAGTACTTCTTTTATTGGGCTAAAACATGCTTACCCACAGTTAAGAAGTCTATTTTGGCCGCTTCATTTGCTTATGATGTAGCTCGATGTACTTCCCAGTACTCACCCCAGACTGAACATAGAGCTATTGTTCTGGAAAGGAAGCTACCAGTGCTCAATACTGTAATAGACTTGTATGTGTGTGTGTGATGTTTTTACTGCAATAGCCCAAGAACCTTTTAGCTTAAGATTCTCATTCCGGCTAAGTTTGGCCTACCTTAGACGACCCTGGACTTGACTTCGGTCACATGACATCAATTTCATTTTTCGAGACGTAGGTCACCAACACTTCATGTGCTCAATTAACGTCTTTGGCCCAGGAGCTCGATTCTGCCTCAACAGGCTAACAGCATACAACCGGTCGCTAAACGCCAGACTTTCATAACAACACATAATTCGACTCCCGGAGTCTGCTTCATTATCGACCGCGAGGGCTGCTGACAAAAGGTATTAGTAGCACCGAGGAGGTCACGTATATTTCCAAGCAGAATTCATCGGGCATAGCAACTGATTGATTTTTCCTGTGATGGATACCAACACAACTGATATGCTATATGCTTTCGGCAACAGCGTACCTACCCCAGAGACCGAAGTAACATACGACCTTGAGGTAGCTTCCCACGAAGCGTGTCAGCGTCATAATTCATCACAAACAGAAACGTCGTGTACACGCTTGTCACACGATCGAATGATAATAGATGAACAAGCTGTTCACATAGATATCTTGAAGCAAGAAGCTGAGCACTACAAAGAATCCGGAAAGGAGAAAGATGCTACAATCAAAACCCAGTATTTCTACCTGGCTAGCTTATATCACGACGTTAGCCGGTTGACAAACGAGAACAACAAGCTAAAGCATACCGCATCGGACCTCCGAAGTCAAGTGGAAGGATTCAGGACACTGGATTGGCAGATATCCAATGGCGCTGGGAAAAAGCGGAAGTTTAGTCACTATGATGTAGCCGAAAACCCGCCCTTTGTTTAGGAGTCATTTAATACTGTACTGTACTCTATCTACGAACCAAATACACGTAATGTCTGAACTATCGCCCCACGATAGCAAGCTATCGGATTCTAAGACACAAGTCCGGAACCCGTTAGAGAGTAAGTCGGCCTTGCAAGAGGCCTTTACCATTTCGAGCGCTTGTCTGTACAGTAACATCAAGCCACTGTTGAGCAAATTAAAGATGTCTGTTGTTACATTTCATGCGATATGTATAAAATGGAATGTAGAGTACCTAAAAGACTTGATCTATACGGTTATCACATCATGGGAGGTAACTATGGCCCGCTAGGGACATTTATATAGGGGCAGCAAAGTGATCTCGCTCTTCGAAATTCATAGATTATCAATGACGCGTCGTCAGCTATGTAAGCCGTGGTGATACAAATCTGCTTGGCGGTATATCCCGTGCTCCCAATTACCCAAGGCTTGGGCATAAGAAGCAGCCGGTTGATTGAAACACGATCCTATCCGAGTACATATCAAAGAAAGCTACATGTGAGCCCAGATTTGAAGCTCACCGCGGAACAATCAAAAGTAAGGTGTTGTGCCAGAAAACACTTTTCATAATGATTCAGGTTATACGTCAATCTGTCACTCTGCATAGTTTTACAAATCAGGATATCAGTATTTTACTTCTGCTATTTCACCTTCGTTCCTGGCAGATATAAATGCAGCTCTGTATTACCTAGGTTCTTGAACCTGGTTCTCCTTCTGCAGCACCTGAAAGGCGCCTCGTATAAAGACTCAGATCAGCCGGAAGGAATCCAACTTTCAAGCTGCCAGCATGTTTGGCGTAGCGACCTGGCGTGCAGTAGTATGCCGAAAGCTGACACTAATTTGATAACAGAATAGTCCCTTGTATCTTGAAAACCATTGAGGTCTCTCAATGATCCCAAGGGTTTCTATTTACCCTGCTATCATCGGGAGGGATGATAGACCAATAACCGGAGATCGTACTCTGAACACGAATTGCGCGGCTGTTACCTGATGTTATCGCTGGGTCTAAGCTTCTTCGACCACCTTCGATGTTGATTTGATATAGCCTACTTTCTTTTTCACCTCGCCTCGGGTCTGGTAAAATATTTCCTGACCCCTTCAATCCCAACAACGGCCGGATTGTCGGTATACACCCCGCTGCGATCCCCAAAGCCGCTTCTATCACTGTCCATTTCGCAACGTCCCTGCATCAAGTTAGATGGGTTTGTATGGAGCCGAAACAAAGGTGATCTTACACCGTTTCGTAGAGAAAGTCCTTTTTTGGATCCAATACTTTGATATGAGGAATGCGGACAATCAGCACGGCTCCGGCTGCTCTGTCATGTTCATAATTTGTCAGTCATTCGATAGTCAACAAATAGACTTCTATCCACATCTCAACTAACGTGAAGGAACGGAGGTCTGAGGAATGGCACTTACAACAATCCTAAGCTTAGCAGTGCTTGAATTCCGACTTTGGTTCGCCATGGTAAATGAATCTTTCTCAACACAATTATGGGTACCAGAGCAAGGACCCAATCGCCTAGAGCCAACACTACGCTGAATACTATGCCGACGGCTGGAACAATACTCTTCGAACATGTTCCCACATTTTCAGGATCCTCGAACTGCTTCCAGTAAAAGCCGGGAGGAGAGCACTGGAAAATGCTTACAGATAGGAAAATATTTGAGGCAAGCCAGACACAATACAAGGAATATCTTAAAACATGTCTTAGAACTGGTATACGAATGGCCGGTCCTGTTGATTCTCCTGTAAAAGCTTCACCAAGATAAAGGGCGACAGATGTTTTGATAAGGCATGAAAGTAAGGCGTATACTATCTCGCCAATGTACCACGTTTGGAAACCTATGACAACTTGCCGGTGATCAAGGTCGTTCGAGTGTTGTCCTATACCGCCCCTGATTACTCCACGTATCACAATGATGGCTTGAGCTGTATAAGGGGCCTTGTTCAATGATTAGCAAATAGTGCTAGTGGAACACTGTTTGAGATTTTTAATGCCCCATGCGAATTATAGAATATGGAGTAGTTTGTGGCTGTCAAAATATAGGCTTACCATAGAAGCATACATTAGGCTATCGTGTATTGTGTGTTTCTTCATGATTACAAATCGTGCCCAGAATCGAAGGGATACTAGGAGATACACAACTGCCAGACAGCAGATCTGGATGACGAAGAGTTCAAGACTCTTTTCACTGGTTCTCCAACTCATCCTAGTTTTCGGCAGTATTAGTTACCGCAAGAGCTCGCGAGGGCAATTAACAGCACCTTAACCTGAGTTTTTGCTTCAAACTTACCTCAGCAGACGGATCGCCTGTTCTTATCAATGAAATTACCAAAAAACTACTTTCATCGACATGGCCTAATATTTCTGACCTCTTATATATCCTTGAACAATTAAGTCTGATATCTGACGGTCACCTCATTTTTTGGCAGACCAACTCGGTGTAGTCCTGAATTCGTGGTGACTAAGATGGCTCAAAGGTTATATGCTAAGTAGAGAGACGTGTTGTGGCTGGGATGCGTAGCTCTAAGTGATCGCATTTGGCCACGCTCGTGAATTGAACGGCCCCTTATAGCTTCTTCCAATTTACCCCTCCCCTTTCTACTCTTTGTCCGTCTTTCTTTACAATATTATGTATAGCACAATGCAGTAAACCTATCTAAAATATTTACGCCCCAGTACTGGAGACGGAGAATGCGGAAGCCAGTTCTGCTGCAACCTAGTCTCCTGACGGCCTATCTAGACGTACCCAATGGGGCATACAGCGAAATCAGAGGCCGCCCTGACTTTCAACAAAAAGTTTCTGGGGCATGGGTCATGTCATGGCTAGGGTGGCTAGCGTTGCTAGTCACAGTGTGCAGCATGGTTTGTCCTCCTTTCTCGTAGTGGCCGCTATTGTCACTTGCAGTCGTAAAAACGGTCGCTTATGGCCGTAAAAAGTTGGCATATTTCGTCTTATGCTCTACCGTTGTAGGCCGGGCGTCAAGCATGCGCATACTTAGTCACGTTGTAATGCTGACAGCAGACGACAAAAAGCACAAAGTAACCATCCTACAGCAACGGACGCAAGACTCAGTAGCCAGATGGCGGACGAGCACTACCATACTTATGTGATGATATCCGCGTTTGCACGACACATAATATGAAACTACTTCCAGGGGTCGATTGTAATCCCGTATATCCCCATCTAGTCCATAGTCCTATGTCTGGCCGCCGCTCCACCTCCGCCATAGAAATCCTCAACACCAAGACTCTTCCTGATCGGCAACCTATAACAACTGTGCTTCAAGAAACAGCGACTTCTCCACTGCGGCATTCGGGAGGCAGCCAGAGTAAGTCTTCCCCGGCCGATGTGATCCAGGTCCCGTCTGTGCAGGTGAGTATCGACGCCTCCAAGGATTGCCGCAGCATATCAGGCTCGGCATGAGGTTGTGAGCCGCATGATAGAACAAATACGCCACGATCTGTGATAATGCCACGTCCATTAGTCGCAAAGGACGAAACATGTACATAACCATCTAGTGGAACAATTTCTTCGCACCCGCCCGTCTCTGCGACCCAGATCCATATGGTTTTGTCCCAAGAGCCTGATGCAGGGAGGTCAACTCGGTGGTGTTCTCACACGACTCGGGAAAGGTAGCTGTGGCCCTCTAGCACTTTCTCGCATTCGCCTTTCTCTGCATCCCAGATCCGTATCGTACTGTCATATGAGCCTGATGCCACCTTTTTCGAGTCATGCGAGAACACCACCGACCTAACATCGCCGCTATGGCCCTCTAGAGTCAACAAGCATGCATCCCAGTTTTCCTCAACCTTTGGTAAGTTGCCTATCCATTTTGGAATAGAGTCTTCCAATCTCCTTCTTACAACACGTTTGCTTGGTGCAAACCCCTGACAAGAATAAATCTGCAGCGGTGCTTCACCTATTATGGGGAAATAAGCCTGGAGGAATCGCATTGCATTGGCCACAAAAGGCGGCAACCCGGAATCTTCTCAGTTCTGACACGAGTTAGTATGCTTAAAGTATCATGACACCAAGACAAACCTCCAGCCATCTTGCTAGTGTCCTAAGTGAGTCGAGAAATTCTTTGATTCGGCCTAGTAAACTCACTAGCGATCACGCAAGACGCTGCGCACTTGGATATAAATCAGATACCAATCACAGAGTATCTGCAACTAGCACTGTGAAGTGCTGAGTTTCAAGATACGAGCAGTCTCAAACTCCAGTGGCCACCACCTGGGTTATCTTATTAACCAGATCCGAAAGGGTGACGAACTTACCTCACGTTTTTTAAATATTTCTGGCTTACATTGAGCCAAAGGGGGTGCCTCGATCGATATTAACTAAGGAAAACAACAAAAACTGTCTCGAGCAATCGAAACATCATGCGGCTGTAGATTCCCGGAAACTTGAGGACATATCGAACTATTCGACATACATAGTTTGGTGCACCTAGCAACAGCCTCTTTGGTTACAGAGAATTATTCAGAGAAAGAGCAAAGCCAGGCAGTTTTAGTGCATCTGAGAGATATATTCCCTACAGGAAGCTAGGAAAACTGAGACATTTGGCGACAATATCTGCCTCACGCAATCGACCTACTTAGATGTCCTGAGGATAAGTGGCGTAAACAGCTGCGCGAACTATGTCATTAGGCTGGCTGATGCTTACATGTAACGGAGAGGTCACAGAGGCAGTATTGTAGCACTGGTAGAACATGTGGTTACAATTAAAGAGAAAACGCTAGCGAAAAATCAACCATTACGGCTGGCATCGCAGAACGCGCTCGTAGGGGTATATCAAGCCAACAGACGGATCAAAGAGGTGCTGAAGCTACTAGAGCCTATAGTTATAATCCAGGCAGAGATATGGGCAGATGGCCTACAGGTTTATCATAAGAATACACTAAGTACAGTACATTGGGTGATTACGAAGTACACACCCCGTAAGCATGATCCGTGCGCTAGAGATTAAAGGGAGAGTGCGGATGGGCAACCAATTTCGATCTTTACTGTAAATAGTTTGATAACTCCCCCATTTTCTCTTCCTTTCAATTCCTTTCAATTCCTTTTAATTCCTTTTAATTCCGTTTTTCTTCTACGCCAGGAGAGTTTGGCTGTAACTGACGACTGTTGGATACATTCGTGCTGATGGGCAAGAGAGCAGAAAAATGACGCACCGCTAGGTACTGAGTTGCTTTGTGAGATGAATAGATAAGCGGGAATGGTGGGAGTTTACAGGACTGAGCTGATTTTGAAACCAATTACATTGGCTAGAATTGGTACGGTTCATCATGTCCCGGAAACGGAGCCCCGTCTCCCGTCGTAGCACCCTTGCCAAGTTCATTGAAAACCGCTCCTGTGCTAAGTTGACGAAGTGCAAGGAATCTGGCCCATGCAGGCGTTTTTATCAAGGGCATTGCGTACAACGACGCAGAGTAACGCGATCAATCTCATACACAGTCGTGGCACGTCGGATACTCAGTTCTGGGTCATTGTACGTCGCCTCGAATATGAGAAGGACTTAAGTTGACGGCTATGGCATACCGAATGATAAGTAAGTATCTGTCAGATCGTAGTGATGGGAGAAGTGGTTTTTTTGAGTACTAACGTTAACTTGTAATCAAGCCAGTATATCAATAGTGGGGACATAGACAACTAATTTTGATCTTTACTGTGTCGAGACGGGTTGATGAAAGAAATATCATAATAACAGTTAAAAATATACTTTAGAATAGTGGCCTCTAACTCACACACTTCATTCTAGGTCTGTAGAATGAACCCCCACCTTATTCAACATTGATAGCACCTTATCGACAATATTAAACTTGACAATCTTGTTATCGAATTCTTCGTCCTCCGTCGCACTGTAGACTTCCCAATTCATTGGCATCGCCATTAGACAGATATATACCTCAAATCCCGGATCCTCGATATCTAAACTTTCGAGGGCTATACTTGACTCTAGCGAGGAGCCCGCACTCAGTGTCCAGCCACCAGACTCTGACCTGACTCAAAGGTTATGTAAGTATAAAATTCCTTCTGATTGAATTTACAGGGTTTGTATAGTGTATCATCTCGGCTATTCCAAACAGTTACATTGAGCTTGGGGCTGCTCAGCAGCTCTTCGATAGAGATTGACGTTTCCGAGTCTTTCTTGACCAGAAAACCAAGACATGGAACTCCACGTTGCTTGTAGTAGAAGTATTCGTGCTTGCATCCCTTCTTACACTCATACATCGACTTGATGCACTCTCTTTCTATTGATGTCTTCAAGCCGCGCCAATGACCACGAGGGTCGAATGGGACCAACTCGTAGCGCAATAGGTTGGAAAAGTACTTCTACATCCCTTTCGTCTTGACAATCCCACCCCGAGTTTCTCCCTGAATCTGCACTCGATGTCCTTGTTTGCCTTGACTAGCAGATGTCCCCAGGTACTCGATTTGTTTATGTCGATGGGGTTCATTTTTGTTGTAATAAGAGACCTGTTGTAATCATATATTTGGCAACAAGATATATGGTTATGTAAGTATACATATACTTTCTTCCTCAGGAATAGATATAATGGCTGTTGGGAAAGTCAAGAAAAGCACTAGAACAGAATCTTTTACTATTTTGGCAGCAATGGGAAATTGGCCTCCAAGGCTTGTTTAAGATCAGTACGGAATTTCGAACACAGTCAATACTTACCGACATTTCTTTACATGTGAGAAAACCCCTCAGAAGACCGGTTAAATTTCTGTATCAGTTGAAGCGGCATCTAGATATCTCAAGCATTACATGCCTCCCTTATGATACTGTGTCTTGTGTAATATGCATGATAACGGAACTTCGGAGAGTTTTTCAGTTGCTACACGATCCCGACGACGGATGTCAAGCACAATATAAGCAAGTTTGCAACAAAACATATGAGGCACTAGAGGAAATACTGGGGCTCTTTCGGATGACATTCGGTCTTCTGGAGAGATCCAATTCTTGTTACTCCTTGTGGAACGAAATCAGGGGGCAAATCTAAGCGAAGTTCCATCTGTACGGAATCGAATAGGTGGGCCGTCCTGTCTAGATATGAACTCGGGATTATCTTGCACGGAACGGGCCCATTTCGCTCGCAAGGCTTTCGTGCCAGGCCGAAAGCCTCGATTCGAGTTCATTTTCGGCCTCCATCCGTCGTGCCATTGCCGGAGTAAAGGGGCATGTGACGCAAGTTTTATGGTAGGGGTACGCCAGATGCCTGCTAGAGACAACATCTCTTCTGGGTTCAATTTTACGGGGCGCGGTTTCAAATTTGTTCAACATCCTGTATTGGCCAGAGGTTCTTCCGTACACTCATCGCTTAGATTACATCGGTAGCTATAATTGACTTGGTCTGCATTTGGTATGCATCAAGTGACATGCAGAAACTGCCAAAGCAGATTTTCAATTGCTGATCTAGTGGCCGGGCTGTCAATGCCTGCGCTCCACTGAATTGGACTTAGATTCCTTATGCGACATGGGACCTTCAATTCGCCTTAGGCTACAGACCCATCAGCTACAGACAACCTTTCCTTTCCCTCTGTACTGTACGGCACAGTATGTCGTCCTTTGGATAAATAACCCCCAAATGGCCACAACTTCGCGATTGAAGGAGTGATCTTGCCTGCAGTTTTGCCCAGCCATATATAAGCATGCATTACATAGATGGGAAGAAGTGGTACAGTACAACAGCTATTCATAAAGTTTATTAGATATGTAAGCGAGTGACCCAAGAATCCCCCACCTTATAATATTTCTATTAATTAAATAATTCTCAACCACTAAACTTGCCACAACCATTGAAAAAGGCCAGAATCATTTTTGCCCTTCACGCCCTTCAAAATAACCCAAATCTAAGTACATGACAGGCCGCGAATAGGTATGAGATCTACTACAAGACCTTACAACGGCGCCAAAATGGCATTCAATCGCATTTAATCCCGAATTCACGGAGACGATCTGGTTCAGAGGAGCAAATAATAGTACAATTCGTTTTTGACCTAGATCCACGAGAATTTCCTTCGCGACTGCGTTTTATGGAACAAATGGCCAATTCTCTCCTAGCTGTGATTCGCAAATATGACTATCATTCGCGGCTGGTTTAGGCTTGTACAGAACACAATCGCGAAGTATGGTACTGTACTGTATTCGATCAGATGACATTTGGAACTTTGATGAGACTGGCTTTATGATGGGCCTCATTATGGCCGGAATGGCTGTCACAGGTTCAGAAGCGCAAGGAAGGCCCGAATCAGTGTAGCCTGGAAACTGAGAATGGATTACTGTGATTCAAGCGATTAACGCGGAAGGTCGATCGCGCCGTCGTTGGTGCAGGCCAATACCACCTTGCAAATTGGTACCTAGAATGCGACCTCCCAGGCGATTGGGTTATTGCAACACGCCAAATTGGTGGAAAAATAACGACCGGGGTCTTCAGTGGCTGAAGCACTTCGATCGGTCTACAACTAACCGATCAACTTGTCCCTATCTTGATGTTGGGTACTTTGGGCCGCTGAAACAGGCTTATGGCCGAGAAATAGAGCATCTGATCAGATGCTCTACATACAATTATCAGTCATCTCATGTGGCATGTTATGAATTAAATAAGAAGACTACATGTACTCCAGCCATTTTGCCGAATGAGAAGACATCTCATACAGGGAATATAGAGGCACGCGGCTGTATATTTACGAAGTGTGATCGGCTTACCACTTCGAAGATGCAGCGATTCGATCTGTATCAAAGACCTGGCGATATGGGTCAAGAAGCAAACGGGGATGGGTTACTCTTACGACGATGCAGGGACAAGCTTGCAGCACACATCGGTTAGTGCATGGCCCGTGAGAGTATGACTTGTTTGTTTGACAGAAGCAGAAAGGAGAATTGGTGTCAAGGTAGAACCCGCCGAGATTATTTTGAAGACGAAGCAGAGTCATGCTTACACTTGGACTTATACGGCGGAAGTAGCCCATTTGTTTTCCCAGGATCTCGAGGACCACGGAATTGAAGCATACCAAAGGCTTTGTATAGAAGTGGGAAGAAGCTTCCATGCCGTTTCATTCGCCAAGAGCGACTTGGCAGGCAGTCAACCGCGCTCAGGAAGCCCACCACCATTCTGCGTACCAACATTCAATGTAGAGGCAATGGAATATGACGATGTAACTAAGCGCGGAACTCTGCTGAGCCACCAGCTCTCCATGATGGAGACGAGTGCAGCCTACGACGCAATCACCCGGGTGCAGTTGCAGAAAAACATCTACACCCTACAATACGAAAACGAACGCCTCGCGCAGGAAGCCAGACAGCAGCGGGAGGACGCCGCATATCACCGTGATTTCTTCTACAGGCTCTTAGAAGCCACAGATCAGCTGAACTTGACAATCGCGGACATTCACCAGGATTACATTAGAACAGTCAACGTTAGTATGTTTCCGAGACATGACGTTTCATCCCTCTAGGTGACGAGATCTTCGTCTCGATTATGCCGCCTGTACCGGTTCTCAGAATAGCACAAACAGGAGGGCACATTGAGTTTCGCATTGCCAAGGCTAATGATGGAAGAGATTTTATTGTGGATATGAAAGCTGTGAATAGATAAATAAATATATAAATAAATAAACCCGCCTATCCTGATCGCCACTATGATCAGAGATGTCGGCGTCGATATATTAAAACTGTTTAGAATCAGGAGTTTATCGAATGTCAAGGTCTCCTAGCATTAAGGTGTGGCGTGATGTTTGAGCCAAAGAATAAATCTCTTTGACGCTGTATGTGAACCGGTGGCTGTTGCCCCAAGTCAAAGGTGGTGAGTTCGAATCCCGCGGCTCTCGCTCCTTTCGGAGGGGAAAAGTTTGGCCAAAGAAACAAGAAAAAGGCTACCATCAACATTCCTCACGGAGGCTGCCACTGTAATGGGCGGATCACAGGGCTAATAGGGTATCGGACCCGCTTTGCCCTTTCTCGACCAGTTGTCTTCGGGGCATTGGACGTGGATGTGTAAGATAGCCAGGCACCCATTTGGTTGCGGGTATCAAAATAGACCGTAAAGCTGTTGCTGAAAACAGATCGATATAGAGATACCACCTATGTTTCATCAAAATCGCCGGGGCACGTTCGTAACCTTCGGTTTATACACATCGTCTACACCTTACGCATCTACAATGATGGCATTCGAAAAACAGGCGTTGTTCCGGGTTTTTGCAATCAGGACATATCCACTCTATTAGACAGCTATTGGCCCTTATGAGCCATGAATGCTGATTATCTGGACCTATTTCACAGGAGCCTCCAATATCCCTGGATACTTCAAGATCAGGCGATGCGTTGGCTGACGAGGATAGATATGGAATGTAAGGGTCAGTGCCATCATGGTCATTAACACTTTCGCAATATTGCGCACAGCCACATAATTTGTACGAGATCGTGTTCATTGCTAGGCGAGAAAGTGCACATGAACACGCTTCATTAGACGAGCTTTCAAGTAAGTTTATATAGCTACTGATGGCAGATATACTTTTGATATATATACATATGGGCAATGGTAACCCTGGCCAAATCTAGCCGAATACTGGAATCTACGGCTCCCTGTCATCGAAGAGCGAGTCACCACTTCCAGTTACTTTTCAAACCCCGCATCAAATAAGACATTCAGCATGAACTCATCAGCAGGCCTGCCGGGAGACGGCAAGATCAGCATACGTCTTGTTTCGTACGAACTATGATTTCTGAGCGAGCTACATCCAGCACACTGCACATTCAGTAGGTTAGACACCATATCAAAGCCAATTTTCGTCCTGCTTCGAGGAGATGAGGCATTGGTTTGCGCAGAGATGGCCATATTTCATCGAAAATCTGGGCTGGGCAACAATGGACGGATGGTGGTGGTTCTCAGATGTTTGCCCCTCCAGTATAGATGAATTGTCTATTGACATTCTCCTCCATGCGGTACGTACAAAATAGATATTTGCAATCTACCCATGGGCTTTTCCAATCTACGAATTTGAAAGTGACATCTTATATTGGCGGGTTAGGTCGAGTAGTCCCCTCCCCTCCACGTAATCCATTATCATGTATGGAGAGACAATGAGATCATCACTGCTTAGTTAATAGTCATGTAACCGTGGCAAAGAAATAGCAGTCTTGGCTGCGACATAACTAGCGCCCTCGCTAGATGGGAAGCGGTTTTAGACATGTACACATCACCAAGCCGTTCCGTTTGACTCCAGGTATTACTTTTGACCCTTCTCCCCATCGGTCGTCGTTGATCTCACGATATGAAATCTGTTCGCAGGTGTTAGTACATTAGCCCGCAAGTGACTGTGATTATGCTATCTTTCCATTGTTTTCGCTCATGATGCGAAATATGTGTGCGATAATAATTTGCGAATGCGCAGCTTTTAATTGTCAGTAAAAAGAGGATGGATGGGAAACACTTTGCGTCGTACCATCTCTTAGAATACGTGGTGTTTGTTGCCTAAGGAATGGACCACTTTAGGCCTGGAATGAGTTACATTAAGAATAGTGGTAGCTTCTCATTTTCGTACAATACAATACAATACAAGTCT